>JAODKN010000104.1:8499089-8511373 GCA_026774425.1 Petrocephalus zakoni | reverse complement strand
GACAGGAGTACTGAAAGGAGAAATGGGGCTTCAGATGCCACAGTTGGTGGAGTTCTGCTCATGTCCAACAGATTTAAGTATATCTGTCCACAGTTGTTTAGTGCTTATGGGAGTTTTATTTACACAAATATGTCCTGAGGGCAGAAGGAAAAATCATCAGATCTTGTATCAGATGTCTTGATCCCATCTCCTGTAGTTGCTTGGACCCACCTACAATCTGATTGGTCATCTCTCTGAACCAGTCATTTTTTGTTCTGTCCTCAAAACATGTTTGTGTAAGTAAAACTCCCACAAATTGAATTACACAGGGTTCTGTTAGATTTCCGTTGATCCAATATAGTGTCTTTTTTTGTATACATGCAGAGAACAGCTACATGATGCTGAATAAAATGATGTGAATAATCCCCGTTACTCGTGCCATAACACAAAACAGGTGTCCCCAGTTGTATTCGGAACGATGCTAAAATTATATCACCCACAATGCGAAATACGGACAATTGTGGTAATGTGTATAATAAATTTCTGTTTTAACTTTCCAAAAGTTTTAATTTTATTGCTATGTAGTGAACAGTTTGTCCTTCGTGGCTGTAAATCCTTAAAGAGCTCTAGTGGGTCTATGGGATGAACAAAAGAAGTCTGGTTTAGGCAGGCTGCAGACTAAATACACAGTCTTTCTGAAATGTATTCAATAGACAGTCTCTCTCCTGTCAGTAACACTAAGAAAGATGTTGAGATCTTGCTGGTCCTATCTGAAACATGGAATAATGAACACACTTCCTACCATTGCAAACCATGGTATGTGTGTGTGTGTGTGTGTGTGGGTGGGTTTGCATAGATCACATTTGCTGACCGAAACTTCCCCAAAGTATGGTAAAACCTGAAGCTTCCTTACTTTTGGGGACATTTTTTCAGGTCCCCATTTGGATAACTTTGATTTTATAAAAATCTGTGAATGCAATCAAAAAAGTAAAAATTCCAAAAGTCTTGTATTTGGGTTGGTTACTTAAGGTCATGGTTACGACTGGGTAGGAGTTAAGGATGTCATGATTGGGATTAGGGGTTTTCCCCATAGAAATGATTGGACGGTCCCCATTTAGATGTGTGATTGTGTGTCTTCATGGTTGGGGAAAGCTATTACATACACAAATGTCACATTTACAGGTAATTTTAGTTTTATCCTTTTTGAGAGCAGTTATTAAATATGGTTTTGTGTAAATTGCTGTGTAAATTTGTGTAATCTTGTGCAGTTGCTCTGACCTGTCATGTAAAGGTAGCGAAGATTTTACCAAGTGTAATAGATAATGACATCTAAGAGATCACCTGCAATTTAGAATTATCTGCATTTTTTCTAGAATTCTAGAACAGGAACTGCGTCTGTGCTAACCCTAACCCTTTTCTACTAGTATGTGTTCTGTGTTGAAATTTGACGCAAAACACATATAAAGCTAAGGAAATTTTTCATATGCAATCTCAGATTCCTGAAATCAGCTATGTAAAAAACATGCTCCTGAATCAATTTTAAATAATATTCTTTCAGTCTAATATCTGACTGCTTTACATATTCTGAAAGTGAGGGGGAAAGTAAACTCATAGCACAAGGGCCACAAGAGGGAAGAGACACATTTGAACTATCAATTATTCATTGGCGAATGTTAATAATTTAAGTAAATGTCCAATTAGTAAATAATCATATAATGTCTAATTAAAATTGATTACAAATATCTACTATGGACAAATGCATACTGAATGACTTTAACAGTGATTATATATAGCTGTTGTATACATAAATGTTAGTACAATTACAGTCTCTTCTTCTAAAATCAGGTCACAGTCATGTTATGTATACTTTAGAGCCCTGTATGTGTGATTGAACTTCTATCTCTAAGACATCAAAAACAGTTTTCAAAGACTTCCAAATCCTCCTGAAAGCCTGGGGACAGCATTACCATATGTGACAGCGAATCGTGGACGTCTTAACGTCTCATATATCCTGTTAGCCCACTTCTCAGTGAGTTCCCTAAATAATTTCCCCTCTGCACTGTCCCTCTCTGTGTTGTAATTAAACGTACCTTCTCCTCCTCTTTGTCACCCTCACCACCCTGTGTTCCCAGGCTTGTCTGCCTCCGCTTCTCTGGTGTCTTTGGCCTGGATGATCGCATCCTACCAGAAGGTGCTGCGGGACTCTCGGGATGACAAGATGTCGATGTCCTACAAGGCGGTGGTGGTCCAGATGCTCTGGCATTTTTTCACCATCGGAGCACGCACCATTGCTTTTGCGCTCTTCGCCTCTGTGTTCCAGCTCTACTTTGGCATCTTCATTGTCACACACTGGTGCATCATGACCTTCTGGATCATACAGGGGGAGACCGACTTCTGTATGTCAAAGTGGGAGGAGATTATCTACAACATGGTGGTGGGAATCATCTACATCTTCTGCTGGTTTAATGTGAAGGAGGGCCAGACCCGCTACCGCATGTTCATCTACTACTTCATCATTCTGGTGGAGAATGCGGCACTCACCATGCTCTGGTACCTGTATCGTGGGCCTCAGGCCTCTGACTTCAGTTCCCTGATTGTAGTGTGTGTGGTGGTGTGCAGTTTTGCTTTGGGAATGTTCTTCATGTTTGTTTATTACTGCCTGCTCCACCCCAATGGCCCCATCTTCGGAGGCCAGTGGAGGGGTGCGGACGAAGAGTTGGGCGAACCTTTCATGGTGCTGGCTCCTACCCCGGATGTGGTTACCAGCCCCCCTCGGACACTGCCAAGGACTACAGGACAGGACCGGGAGCTCGGTGCAGGTGACAGAGACAGTTGCCTGTCTGTGTTCCAAGTCCGACCCAATGTTCCCCCGACCCAGGTCCCCCGAATCCCCCGGACAGAAGGTCCAGTCATTCGTATTGACCTGCCGAGGAAGAAGTACCCAGCCTGGGATGCTCACTTCATCGACCGGAGGTTGCGCAAGACAATCTTGGTGTTAGAGAACACCTCCCCTGTGACGCCTCGATTGCAGTACCGCAGCCTAGGTTCCCCAAAGGAAGTGATGGAGTACGAAACCACAGTGTAACTCATCTAACTTTTGGGGTTCCGCCCAAAAAATTTGAGGAATGGGGTTAGTGAAAGAAGCCTCATGTTCGAGGGCCTGCCGTTACCCGGCGACGCTCGCTCCCATGTGATTTCTGCGTCTGTGCATCTTGGATGTTACTGGGACTGGGCTATGTGTATGTAAGTGTACTGCAGAGATTATATGAGGCAACGGGACCTAGGAGCAGGATCAGGTGTCTAGCTGAGCTGCAACTACAGGCACTGTAGGAGAAGTAGTTAGGAGAGGAGCTATAAAGCTTTCCACATGCTGACAGGCTCCACGACGAGTGCGAGCAATAACTATGACAGGACAACGACGACGACGATGATGATGATGACAATGATTATATAAAACCTTTAGCTCTGTAGTGCTTAAAAAAACTGGCCCCATGAAATTCACATAATTATACCCTTGCAGTAAATGTAACAAGAAAACGGTTTCCTCTTGATTTGTTTCTGTATTGCGAGAGATTTTATCGTTTTGCGTGTATTTATTTTTATACTCAAGGTTCGCATCTTTTGATATAAGTGATATAACTTTACATAGCCTTTTTTATTGTGTAGAATGATATAATATTTTGTTTAATGGTTAATTAAATTAATTTTGCTAAATTCTTATGCACAGTATGATTACAACATAAACATGAACAATAAAGGGTACATTTTAGCTAAAATGTAGCTAAACCTGTACCATAGCAGAAGTAACAACTGGACAGCATCACACTTAATATAGAAATAAAGTAGGTTGAGGTGTTGGATGAGATTTTAGAAAGCAGGAGTGAGGAATCCAGCAGTGTTGCTACTTAACACTGTTATAGTGTTGACTACTTTTATAACTTTAGCTTAATGGACGGCATCACAGTACTTTTTATCAATGAGTTCCATTTCGGTGCTAACTAGAAGTCTGGTTCACGTCACTGTTAGTTTTTAGCGGACTACATTGAATTGTGCTGGTTTCAGTGAAAACACAAGAGTAGACAACATGTGACATCCGAAGCTGTGTAGTCTGCATTCTTGACCATGGACTGACTGTTCCTAATTACAAGATAGAAATTACAATAAGGAGTCCATATTTAATTAGGAAAGTATAAACTGTGTTTTTGTGCCTCTTGGCTAATGTGCATATGTCAGTCGATACCTGTTGCTTTCCAGTGCTGTGTACTGACTAAAACTTACACAGCTCTGCGCGCTACGGTCCTTTAAAACTAAATGAATGCAATAAACCATAATTCACTTTGTTTATGTGATAGACGCTTTGTGCCATGATCCAAGTCACACATAAATGTACTGTATGAGTGGATGTTGGAACCGAAACCATATTGTCCAGGAAAAAAGCCAAGTGACTGTGGTCGAAGACAAAGGGTGTGACCAAAGTAGTATAGGAAAGACGAAGAAGAATCAGTGTTCTTGATACTGTAAATCAGAGCCAGATGAGATCCTCGGGGTCCTAAAGGCTCTGTCCTCTGTGTATGTTGTTTGTAGCAGTAACTACCGTGTCTACAGCTTTCAATAACTTGTTAGCTATCCATCACTTCTCATAGTGAGAATCCATCTTTTTTTCTGTCAGCACATGGAAAACAAAGTAGCCCCAAAAAATCTAAGAAATATGCATATATGATCTATATGTCTGGCATATATTACAAATATGACAATTATTGCGACAATTATCGCGATGTAAATGTATTCTACATTTCACGATGAAGTATGGTAATAATTGGTATGTGTTGGATATGTCATACATATTATACATTTAATTCCAATGTATTTCCCTTGTACTATTCATAAATTCTGAGCTGTCATTCATTCAACAACGCACTTATGGTAGCTTCACCAAAATTATGAGAAACTCAAGGATGGCTTGATCCTTAAGTGCACGACAGTGTCACTATGTAACTTGTATTCACTTGTACTTACAAGCAGCGAGTGGATAAAATAACAGAGAACCAACTTTCACTTTGAAATGATGAAATAACAATTACAAATGCAGATACAAAGGTGAGTCATATTAGGTGGGGCCAGTCCCAAAAATCACAACAGCATATGCCAAATGGAGATAAACTAGGGTGGGAAGTTAATGCTCACAGGCAGGGTTGGATGGAAGCTTGACAATATTGTTGGTATATTACAGAAGTACAGCCTCAAAAATGAGCACAGAACTGAATCAGCAGCACCATGATCTTGTCTTAACAGAAATTGTGCATCGTCACCTTTCATCCCTTTCTCTACATCCAGTTGGGTTTGTCAAGGGATGCCGTCAAAACAATACAACACAAAATATCTATTGGCATTGGCAACCACTAGTTCTAACTCTTTTTCTGCAAGGAACATGGGGCCATTTTACAGGACCTGGTGCACTCTATGGTGCAAATACTGAAATGCCTTCCACGGCCTCCTCAATCAGCAGAACATCATTCAAAATTCATGAGAAGATCTTGACACACACAGTTTAAGACTAGTGACATCATTCCCGGAAGGTCTGAAGCTGTTCTGGAGCCACAGTAGGTCCTTGATATTAATATATTATTCGGTATTATCTTTATTTTATCCACCCCCTGTACATAGAAGTTTACTGTAAGGAGACCCTGATCTCTCATCCTACACAACTGGGAATAGATCTTTCACAAATCTCTTCTGTACTAAACAGTAACAGCTGAATGAAAACATTGTACTGAGCTTTCTCTTTAGAGAAGGTAATGTTAACATATATTTGAAGGATCTACAGTGAAAACAATAAAAAAAACAATATTCACAATTGTCATCATCATCATATCGTCGATATACTAAATTAGTAATAATGCACCTGGAGGTATTTTAGAATTAAAGATAATGCCTGATATAATAGATGAGCATCTTTACAGCAAATTACTGATGGGTTGAATATGGTGCTGTCTGAGACCACTCACCATTTGAAACGAAGTGTAATCAACAAGCCTTACTTTGTCTTATACTCACTAGGATTCTTCTCAAAGTCTTTTAAAATATCTTCTCCACAATTGTTCCTGCATGTGCCCTCTGCATTATGAGCATCATATTCCATGCTGGTGCTGAATCGTTAAAGATTTGTATGTTGATAAATGGGTTTCAGTTGTTTCTTGGATGTATGTCAACGTAAACATTCAGCGTCAACCACAATAAAAAAATACAAAAAAAAACCAAAATGCTGTAAAGCATTTTAACTTAAAGCCGTATCACTGATTCCCCCTTTTCTCCCAGAGGGACAGAGCTGCAGGAACATTGGACATAGTTTCCCAGAATGCTTTTCCACTGCACCCCCTCTCTCATCTGACAGATCGACCACTTCAGTGGGGAGATCTGGCCGTCTGCATCCAGTTGTTCTGGTGCTGATTTGGCTTTCCCAGTTCTTCTGGGATTGTGGAGTACACTTTCCACTTTGTGAAACAGACCAAACTGAGGATTTATCTGTTTTTAATTTTAACCAGCTATTTATTTCTCATACGTCAACGTCTTAAAAGCAGTTTCTACCAAGCCTTGTTTGCTACAGACCCCCACCCTACTTTTTAAAGTGAAACTCAATTGGGAAATTTCTTTTGGTTTGGTTTGAAGGTCCTTTAAGGACTTCTTTTGATATTTGAGAGGCAGACAAAAAAAAAAAACAACGTAAAAGACACAGGGGTAATTGTCCCTGACACATTTCTTGTTGTTTCGCGAATGTTTAGTGTACCAGCAAAGTGCTCTGTTTGTCATGTTCTTGGTCGAGTTCTCATTGTAACCCAAGGCAACAGAAAGTCCTTTTCTCCATTTTATTCTTGACCTTGCTTGTAATATTCAGGCACTCCCAATATAATCATTCAAAGGCAAATGACATGCAGGACTGGAATCGCTCAACCTACTCTACAGGGTCAAGAAGAAATGTGCTGCAGGTGATATAGTGGTTTCTTACCAGTTCAGTGCTCCCCACACCAGTCGGCAACTCTGGCACAATTATACGTCATTAGTGGGATGTTAGTAGAGTAGACCTGCACGCTTGCTGTTATGATTCAAATTCTGATTTATTCATCTTTACGGTGAGAGCCCCAATAGGGCCAAAAAACACATGGTTTTGAATAAATAAGGTCTTTACTCTGTTCAGTTTGCAATGTCTGTCTCTATTTCTCTTCTCCAGTTGTAGTAGTTATTAAAAGATGCCTTACCAATGTTTTGAGTCTCTCTGCTTGACGTGATGTTAATGATGCTCGGCCCTTGATGTGGTATATTCATTTTCAGTAAGCTTAGTTGGTAAGGAACTGATTTATTATCCTTAGAATTTGGTATAGTTTTGTTCTTAGGGTTTGGCAAGCTCAATCTCTTTATATTAATGAAATAGTGTTAATCAGACTAAACATAAACATCAATGGCAGCAAATTTCAATTCTCATCGTCTGAGAATTTCACATTTTTATAAAGATGACCTATGCTTCAGTGGTATAAAACAGGGGTTAAAAAGCATTGCAGGTTTTCAAGGACATAAGATGAACAATAAGCTTGATATGAGTAGAGATGACAGGAAATACAACTGTGGTTATCATACGGAGAGACATCACAGTTTTGTTATTTTCACCTTTGAAACGTTGTGTGTAAAAATTAGAGCATGGGTTTGAGAAGAAAGAAGTGTTCCAAAGGTATTCCGAATACCTCACGTCTGGATGGCAAGCAGCCATCTGTGACACAATGTCAGCCATTGTAAAGTCATTGATTTTAAAGATGCAATGGGATCCCGCTATGCACCTGAGATAGAAAATAACTCAACGTACTTTCATTTTTTCTCTCCATTAAAGAAACATGACCAGATTTTTATACGGCTTCTGCAGAGGTTCTGGAACCCTCTTGAGGCATGACAGGCAATTAATTTCACTTGTTCAGTACCGCCAGGCAATATTTAGTAAAGGAGAAGTGAACATAATATCAGTGTTCTGGGTGTTCCAATTCAATTCACCTTTCCAGAAGCTCAATAATTAAAATTTCAATATATTTACCTTTCACTAGGTTCTGACTAATTATACTTCAGAGAAACATGGATCCATTCCAGCTAATACAATTTTTGCACTATATTTTGTGGTTTATGTGGAGTATATGAGCTTGTTCTAAAGTCCTCACACCTTGCGAGTGTGGAGAGAGAATTCATTACCCTCTGGCTGATGGATTACTGTTCCAGGTCACTGTCATATATTGTTCACACACTAAACCATGTATACATAGCAGAATCAGCCCGTTTTGGAAAAGTGGAAAAGGCACACATTTGACATGATATGATTTTTGTAACTGAATACATTTTTAGAAGACAATTCAGAAGCCAATTACATTATTTAGCAGATGCCTTTATCCAAAGCTACACACAATTGAAAGCCGGGTCAGACAGTCCCTGGAGCAATGGGGTAACGGGCCTTGGCGAAATCACTCTGCCAACTGAAATAGCTTACAATAATTTACAATAGAATTTACTTATTGGGAAGCTTTTTTTGGGAGCATAAAATGTCTACAGAGAATTAAAACAGATTAATGGGAATGGAGAAGCAGAGACCTACAAAAATAAGGTAGAATTTTGTCACCCTCTGTGCATATGTTCTCTGTGTGCAGTCTGGGTTTCCTCTCGTTACTCCATTCCAAGCAAAGGCATGCACTTATGTGATCTTGTGTTTCTAACATGCCCATACTCTGAGATAGTGTGTATTCCCTGTAATGGACTGGTATCCCATCCAGGATATACCCCAGCCTTGTACCCTAAGCTGCCTAAAAAATTCCAGGTCCCCTGTCCAGGATAAGCCGATTGGACGAGGAATCGATGGATAGATGGGTAGATAGATGGATGGATCATCTTTTTACCCGATTTTTTGACCGGACTGCTTTATCCTGACCACTGTTTCAGGTAGACATTGCCATCTTGTGGTCGGCATGAGGACTACCGCTCCATTTCCGAAGGCTCGCCTTTGTCAGCTTTACATTTATGTATTTAGCGTGTGCTTTTATCCGAAGCAACATACAATTAAGAAAACAGAATCAAGGGGTCAGCAGGGAAATCAGTGTGCCGAACATGGGACTTTCCGATCAGTACCACAGTGGGTACACAGCTAGGACAGGCTTACCTTGCCTGAACTAAAGGGGGGCTCAACTAACATTAAACTGCTGCCCATCCCATTTTTTACCTCCACTGTAAATAACAGAATGAATGAATATTCTTTTTTTTAATTGTGCAGCTACTATATTCCCTTAATTTTAGGTCAGTTCCTGTGGCTGACATCAATAACTAGAAGGTTTGATGCATCTCTGCCTTTTCCCAAGCATGCAATTTGTGAACACTGAAGAGATATGCAACTGCTGATGAGGAGGACTGAGAAGATTTCACTGACTCATCAGATCAGTGGTAAGATAAGACATCTAGTTCTCCCTAGTTCCCAGTTTGGGGAGTCATGATGAGTACATCAGAAATGCTTTTCTGATGTTGGAAATAGTGGGAAATGTATTTATTTCATTTTCACCTTGAGTTCAGCATCTTTTGGAGTATGTGGATGGTTGTCTGTGAGCATCTTCTTGTTTGCATTACATATCCTAGTAGTGAATGGGCCAAGCATTTCAGAAAATGGACTGGTGGATGGATGGATGGATAGCTGGATATTTGGTGTTTTTGGAGAATGATTATAAATGTGCCATTTATCCATTTAAGATGTTCAAATTTGTTTATATTTATTTATATATTTGCTTCTACAAATTTAAAAACTTATTTGAAAGATAATTATTTACCTACTTTAGCGTTTGTTATGGTATTGCTTTTTTATCCAGTCTCTCTATTTATTTTCATAATAGAAAAGAATGTTTTTTAAAAGCGCATAACCATGTTTTATAACCAGAATTGCAATTATGTGGGTTTTGAGGACATTGTGTCTTACTAGATATCTTTAGAAAGAATCTGGCATATTTGAGCTAGAATTTACAATAACTAAATAAAAAAATAACATTGTGTATCTACAGTATATATTTGTGAGAAAGGAAATGTGAGATATTTGTGAGAAAGGTACTTTTTTATATAAAATTTTGTTTGTTGTGTATAGCAGTGCCATCGTTCACACTGGCTACTAAAGAGAGATTCAAATCTACAACTCCAAAGATTGGCCCTGCCTCAGACTTAACATTAATTATAAGAGACGGGTCCTCAGAGGGGAGATATGTAGGGCGTGCCTGAGAGATAAAACATTACACAGACTCTGGAGGCTCATTAAACTCTTACATGATATCTTGAATGTACAGAACATGAATGTACAATTCTGTAGAATTGTGCTACCATTTGCCTGTTGAAACTACACTTGGAAGCAATGTAGCTTTTATCCAACTTCAACATTAAAACATCCATCCATCCATCTATCTATCCATTCATCCCTCTATCCACCCATTCCTCCATTTATCAATTTTTCATACCTGCTTGTCCTATTCATTGTCATGGGGAGCCTGGAGCCTATCCCGGAATCTACGGGTGCAACGACCCGGGAAGGCGTGCCAATCCATCACAGGGCACACTCTCACAGCATTCCATTACAAACAATTGTTATCGGTCAAAGTATTCTTGAAATTATTCATTCTGACACATTTTTATCTTGTAGGGATCTGTTTAGCGAGGAGGTTGACCAGGAAAGTGAATCCTTTTTTAACAATAAACGCAAAAATGTGTTGTATGTGGCTGAGAGTTTGTGTAGCATGACTGTGTGTGTGTGTGTGTGTGTGTGCGCGCGCCTCTGTGAGTCTGTGTTATCAGTGCACAAAGAATGGGAGCTGTTGGGAGTTTATGTCGAGATTTCTGGTGGAGTTTCCTCTGCAACAGGAAAGTCAGGCTTCCTTTGTTCTGGCACGGCCTGGAGCCTGGTGCTGCTCTGCACTCGGCTGTAGCCTGCAGCTACTCTGAAATATACTGGCTGCTTCACCAACGACTGACCGTAGGCAGGAGGTATGGAGTATGAGCCCAAGAAACATAAAAAGGTTGGTTTCAGTGTACCACAACTTTTTTTCGTTACTGTGTATATTTATCTGAAAGCGAGCCCTGTTAAGAATATAATGGCTTCGTTTTGGTCATTGCTAGAACTCTACAGTTCCTAGTACCCTAATAAATGTAATCATACTAAACACTTGTGGTCATTGCATAATATTCATACAGAAGCCCTCTGTTGGTTTCAAAGCCTTACCTTTGTAGTTGTTGCTTTTTAAGGGAAACTGTTAAAACGAACAATTTATAAGTGATTTTATTATTCAGCATTGCGTCGTGTGTATCTAATATTTGAACTGCTTAACTATAAATGGTATCAAAATAGTACTTGTCCGATCTATCTGTGAAGTCCATTGATTATATAGTTGTGGGTGGTGTCATTTTTATAATATCAGACTGAACCAGATTATGAGACCAAGTGATTCTTTAAAACAAAGTAAATGTTACAAATTTGCCATCTGAAAAGGGCACCTGACCTGATACTGACTACAGTGGGCTGCAGTAAGACGCTGAGAGACTTGTCTCTATGCAGGGATTAGTCTCCCCCATCAGACGCCTGGTCTTCCCCAAATCAGGGCGCAAGCAGGCGGACAGGGGTGGTCTGTACCGACGGCCCCTCCATACTGTCCCGCTTTACCCTCCAGATTACCTCATCCACCCCGAAAGGCTGATCTTTGATTATCTGGAAAAAGAGGTGAAGGTGAGCTACTCTGGGGAAAAAATACAGTGGGGTCTAGCTTCTGGTTCAAACCAGGACATCACTGGTCGATTTCGTTTGACGTGTACACCGACCCTGACATAACCTGCCATAGGCTCTTCTATACACTTCACAGTAGGTACTAGAAGGTTCAGAGTCCCATCACTCAGGCTCTTATATATCCTTCACACTAAGTACTAGCAGCTTCATAGTGTTTTTGACTCTTAGTGTATAGACTCTTCGATACACTTAACACTAGGTACTAGCAACTTCATAATCCCATTACTCAGGCTCTTCGATACACTTCACACTAGGTACTAGAAACTTCATAATCCCATTACTCAGGCTCTTCTATACACTTCACACTAGGTACTAGCAAGTTCATAGTCCCATCTCTCAGGTTCTTATATTCACTTCACAGTAAATACTGGCGGGTTCATAGGTACTATCAAGTTCATAGTCCGATCACTCAGACTCTTCTATACACTTCACACTAGGTACTAGCAACTTCATAATCCCATCACTCAGGCTCTTCGATACA
>JAODKN010000104.1:8479529-8495179 GCA_026774425.1 Petrocephalus zakoni | reverse complement strand
GGTTTAGCCTCACGCTCACTTGCATGGGGTTAGCCTCACGCTCGCTAGAATGGTGTTAGCTGCACACTCACAAACAGTGGGTTAGCTCCACACTCACAAGCATGGGTTTAGCCTTACACTCACTTGCATAGGGTTAGCCTCATGCTGGCTAGCATGGGTTTAGACTAAGACTCATTTGGATGGGTTTAGCCACATGCTCGCTACAATGGGGTTAGGTTCACACTTGCAAACTCATACATTCAAACTCATATACAAGAACATGCAGCATGGGTTCATACACAACATAACCATCATTTCGAAGACAAGCATTATCACTTCTGAAATACACAGAGAAAAAAAGATCAGATGTACTGTAATAATGACTATAGCCCAACCAAGCTTTCTGGGTAAAAAATTATTTTGCAGAAATGCTGAGAGAACTGTATGTACATCCCTTTCATAAATTTCACTGTGGCCTTTGGATTC
This sequence comes from Petrocephalus zakoni, assembly GCA_026774425.1. NCBI lineage: Eukaryota > Metazoa > Chordata > Actinopteri > Osteoglossiformes > Mormyridae > Petrocephalus > Petrocephalus zakoni. The sequence goes on along the minus strand of JAODKN010000104.1, from coordinate 8,494,714 downwards.
TCAGGTGACAGCTGCTTGACAGATATGACATACGGCTACGATGCAGATTTCAGCTGCTGCAGCTCTTTGTGAGTGTCATTTTTGCTAAATCAAATGATACCTGCTAACACTGACAGTGTTACCCATCGCCATGTACATTTTCCTGGAAAATTGGTCTGGAATTCTGTTAGAAACTTAAATGGGGAAGTACATCTGTATAACCAGAATTTGACAAATGTGCTATTTCTCCATAGCGACGGATCACATGAGACCTTTGACCCTTACTACAGTGAGAACTACAGTGAGAGCTCATCCCTCTCCCTGCATGACTCCTACCGAAGTGCAGCCTCAATACACAGCGATGGAGAGCCCAGCAACGAAGGCTTACAGCTCATGCAGGAGTACATGATTACAGTGAGCCCCAGGATTTGCCTACAATGTCTGAATCTGTGCTCATTGATGGACCATCTATTTTGCACAGTAAATTTGTCCGGAACAGAAACCAACATTTAGGAAAAATGTAGAAAACAACGGAAAAACACAGTGGAAAATTTATACGTAAAACAAATTTGGAACTTTTAATCAATGCAAACCTGTTTCTGTACATGGCATGATTAAGCAAAATGTTACTCAATAGTAGTTATTAGAGCTTTTTATGGGGTTTCTAATCCTCAGTGTCTCTTTGTCCTTCACAGCTAAGAAGTAGACTGAGCCCCCAGGAGATCCAGCAGTTTGCGCTTCTCCTGCGGGAATACCGAATGGGAGCACCCATCCAGGAGTTTTGCTCAGACCTCCTCCAGCTGTATGGGGATACCAGAAAATTCCTGTTGCTTGGTGAGGGAACCCGGCCAAGTAAATTTTATTTTTCTGGCAAGACAAAGTGTCTTGTGTTAAAGGTTTCAAGCCTGTGCTACAGAGATCTGATGAACACTCATAAATATTCATAAGTGAACATCCTGTAACGTGTTTTTTTTATGACGGTTAGCATTGCAAACCACACCAAGACCAGTCTCACTACTAATACATATTTATTAGTGCCCAAACTGTGCAGATAAGGAGAGAAGCAATGGAGAAACTGCTCTATCTGAACACTTAATCTGATTTTCCAGTTTGCATTGTTAGGACCCAGCAGAGTTGTCTGTTCATCCATTAACCACAGCTTTGGGCAGCCACAGCTTTGGCCAGCCCAAAGCTATATAGATACAGCTATATAGTGTATGTCATTGGCCCACTTACTCATAGCAGCAGTGGACAAAGGCATGATGTCACGTTCCCATGAGCTCGCAGAGTTTGTTTACAAGATGAGAACATATATTTGTACTCGCAAAGATACTCTAAACAAATGTTTCATTTTTCCTGGGCTCTGAGTTGTTATGAGCAGATGAGCCTTTGTCAAATTCAAGTCTTCACTTGATCAAACAAGCTGTGTTGTTCTGGAATATGCTGGGGCTGTGCCTGCGCCATGGATCAGTGAGCAATGTACAGTGAAGTTACATTTGCCGATCCCCAGTTTCTGTGGGTATCTCCAGGATTAATGATTGCATCACAGTCCAGGGGCCTGTATTACAAGGCCTGATTTCTTGCTTTCGCAGATAACTTAAGATTTAAGGTGCCCCAGGTTAAATGGACTTTAACTTGGTTCACTTACATTTAGCCCAGACTACCTTAAGTCTGACAAGTTATACTGCTTCGTGATACAGATCCCAGGTACAGTATATGGGTTTTACTTCCTTTTTTGCTCCTCTATTTAAAAAAAAATATATTAGCAGATAGCAGTATGGTGCCTTAATAGGGGCAGAGCAGAAGTCACTCATTTGGAGTCAGAGACCCACAACAATAATAATAATAATAATAATAATAATATTTTGTCTACATATGCTATCCCTGCTTCAAATCCAGGCATGAGGCCCTTCATCCCAGACAAAGACGTGGGCATCTTTGAGCGCTTTCTCGAAGGCATCGGGATCCGCGAAGGTGGGATCCTGACAGACAGCTTCGGCCGCATTAAGCGCAGCATGAGCAGCACGTCTGCGACAGCCGTGCGCAGCTATGACAGCCGCTCCCTGCCTTCCGGCTCGCAGCACTTCAACAGGATGATCACTGACATCACGCATGACATCGAAGCACTGGCCTTCGAGGAGGCTGAAGGGGACATTGAAGAAGAAGACTACTACCTGTGAGACAGGCCAGCCCACATGGAGATATGGACAACCTGTCATCCATTTAAATGACACCTTTTTTTGTAATATAAATGGGACAAAGATTCGCTGGGACCTATATAGGATATATTTCGAGTTCTGGAAAATCCGCTGATGAACATGTGAATAGTTTCAGACTGATATGCAGAGGAGGATAGTCCAGGTCCTGAAATTAAAAATCCAGACCAGGATTTTGTCTCCAGTTGCCCATAAAGAGTAAACAGTAACAGTGTACTCAACTGGTTGGTTGAATTAAAATCGTGGTCTGGATTTTTACTTTCTGTATCTGAACTATCCACCTCTGCCGAGTTCAGGATGGAGTTGAGAAGGGCAATGGAATTACACAGATTTATAATGAGAATACAGTGTATGTGTGACTGTCTGTTCCATTCTGCGATGCTGTGTTTTTTTAGATGGTGGCCAGTTTAATGGTCATATGTCTCTTTTTACAGAGAAGCTGAACAGTTTTCAAGCGTATGACTCCCACAGGACTGCTCCTGTAATTTGCACTTTCAGTCAGACACATTGTAACAAAACTGATTTGGACATTTATTAAATAAGAATACCAAGAAAAGTTTCTCCAGCAAAAGTATTTTTATTGTTTAATTTAAATATTTACAGTATGATAAAATATACAGTATGCTGCAAAAGTCTTAGGCAGTTAAATTATCTTCATGTTGGTGTAAAACTGATATTTTGTCTGTAAAACTGACTTGGCTTAACCATTTCAAAAACTCTCCTAAAGACACCCAAATATTTGCAGCAACTGTCCAGTAAACCCACATATTTTTTATGTGACCACTAACACACCTCGTATGGCTAATCAATACCTCATTGATTTTTATTTAACTAATGAGATTAATTAAGTGAGCTAGTGCTGAAATGTAACAAATACGTCGAATGGCTGAGGTGCCCCTGAGGAGAGGTTTGGGACCTGAAACGGTGTTCTTTGAGTTATCCAGCGAGATATATTCTTCTGGGAGAAGAAATTCCTGCTAGTCTGCCTGTCTTTGTGCTATTCTTAATTTGCATATGTTCAAAAGCTGTGTTTTGTTGTATACTTTCTGCACAGATAAATAGATTTAAACATTTTCTTTGGCTGCCTTTGACTTTTGCACAGATACTGCAGTATCATATAACAACCACTTATGACTGCCAATACTGAATAGACAGAGGAGTAAACAAAAGAATTCCAGGATATAGAACTTGCACAGTAGGCATCACATTTACAAGAGCTTGTAAGCTGGACATGCATAAATAAAGACAGATCCAACACATTGTTTGGTATCCATAAAGGTGTAGAGGATTATGAGTAAAGCGTAATGGGTTACTTGCTTTTATGTCACTTTTTCTTACTCTTAAGAAAAAGTGACTCTTACTCTTACTCAAACTCTTAAGCTGATTGTTGGAAAACTTAGTGTGCAGTGTTTGGACCAAGGAAGAGCTCTTATTGGCTCCTTTGGGCTTTCAGGATTACCCATAGGCATGTTCTTAGAATGCCAAACAGGGGATATGAACTCTGAAAGCAGTTATTTTATATGGGTACAGAGAGGCAAGCACTGATCTCACTTATCCACATCACTTCACTCATTATGGTAAAGGGACTTTGCTGCTTTCACCTAAATGGATGTTTCTCTGTTCTTTTTTTTCCTCGTTTGCTTGTTGTAAAATTGAAAATCACCTTTCAAAAGATCACATTTTCTTCATCCTAACTGACAAGGGCCATAAAAAATTTGGAGCATAATTGAATTGGTCTGGGTTGGAGCCCAATATAATATGCTTTCATGAGGCCCAAAATCTCTAGTGGCAAACCTGGTCTTTATATGCATTATGTAAATTCAAATACAACTATAAAACATTCATTATTTCCTTCTGACTTCCCTGCAACACCTATATGTAACCCAGTATTCGGTTTGTCTTGTTTAATATCACACACGTTCTTGCTCTCAAAAATTACTTACTACATTACCGCGTATTTTTCCCAAAGTAATGTTTGCACGTCCCACTACAGCTGCCTCCTGCGTGAAGCCACATCACGTCACGCCGACAAAACCCCGCCAGTCCTGGGTTGGTTCTGCCTGCATGTTCTTCCAGGCATGTCTGGCGACACTGCCTCGGTCCGATCGGATTAATGAGATGAGGTTCTGCGATTCTCGTAACATCATATGGTTTCACCTCGCATGATTACCCATGCGCTGTTTTAAGTTTTGCTATTTTATTTTAGAATTTATAACTAACACGGTGCGTGTTAATTAACATGCGCCGTTGTCGTTATAAAGCCAGTCCCACTCTATCATATGAATGGAAATTACAAGTATAAATACAAGAGTAAATCCGAATGAGTAGAACAGATACAAGGACTTAATGGCGATTAGCCCAGTATTCTGTTTTCATGGCCATCCAGCGCCCAGGGAAGTCTTTGATAAAAGTGTTGCCATTCCTCGCACGAGAACATTCAACAGCCAATTAGCTGTCGCCTAAGTCGTCCTACTTTACATAATTCCCGGCGCGGTCCAATTAGCGCACAGTGGGCGTGGCCTGATCCGCACGCCGGGTAGAATGCCTTCGGTGTGCGATATTTTCGTCACTTGAGGATGGCGACTGCTGCCGTCGGCGAGCGCAGCATTTCAGGAAATAGTTCAATTAAGCCTCACAAAGAGCACCTGCGGAAGGGCAGGGATTCGCGCAGGCGGCAGGCGGCCCTTCTCTTTCTTAATAACATCTCACTTGACGGACGGCCTGTTTATCACTACGGCGATGGGGAGAGCGGTCGGAGAGATAGCGAATGTCAGGGTTCCGAAGCAGGGGGACTGTGCGCGGCCGGCAGCTACGGGACCTTCCCCGCGCTCGCACCCTCCGGCGGCGGGGGCGCCTGTAGCGGCGCTCCGAGGATCGGGGCTCTCAGCGTGCCCCCGATTCGGGTCGTGCCCACGGACTCGGGGTTTAGTGCTGGCGAGAGGGGTGACATGTTTGTGGAGAGGGACCGGGGCGCCTTCTCGTCCCAGGGGAACCTGCTCTCCCCGAGCGGGCAGTCTCTCCCCGGAGCCCGCAAATCGCCGACCCTGCTCTCGGTGCAGACTTTCAGTCCGATCGCGCTGGACCCCAGGCAAAGGTATTTGATCCTTGCTTTGAAATGTGCAGTATTGAAGTTGGTGCATCCGTCCTCCAGCAAGTGCCAGTGCCGCGTTACTGTCCCGAGTCTTTGGCAAATTACCCAGATATTTTAATGGAAATAAAAACAGGGATGCTCCTGTGTCTGCCAATAGGACCTTGTTAGATAATTACTGGCACTCATGTAAAGTGTGACTGTCCCAGACAGCCCCCACGTGGTCTTCGCTGTGTATTTAAGTATTTACAAGTATTTGTCAAGTATTTCTCAGCACTATTTAGAGACTTGGTCGCGGGCTTTGCTGTATGGAAACTGTATGGCCGCTTTGTTATGAAAGGTGTCATGCCTCATGTATGAAATAATTTCCGCTTTCGTTTGGGTTGGATATCCATGCCTTTTTTTAAACAAATGGGGAACTCAGCTCGTCTGAAAAACAGTCATTTCAGATGAGAGATGCTGTCCTTTAGATACTGTGATTATAGTCGACTATATCATATATTACTAATTACTGCATTTGTCATTCGTATTTGTTGAAAGTCACCCTCCTGAACACGCCTCATTTGTAAATAGGCATGAATCATGGAGCGTGCTGAGTTATATTCGCTTAAGTTCAAGGGCACCCTATGCTCAGTATGATTGTGTATTTTATATGATTTTATATGATTATATCCATACTATATCATTCTCCGCGTGGCAAACGATGCAAAAGTTATTTAGAAATGTCAAGCGTTAGTTCCTGTTTGTTAAAATCCCACTCACATAATTTCAGATGAGATCATAGATTGATTTAGTGCATGCCCAAACAAGGCCGTTTCTTTTAGAAAAGAGAAAGGAGTCCTTTTAATTGCACTGGGTTCTCTACCCTGCACAGCAATGCCCGTATGAAAGCCAACTTGTGTTTTTGGTTTGCATCTCTACTTGTTGGATTTGTCAAAAGGCTCATTGTGAGCGTGCCTGAATATCACCAAAATAAGACTGCTGGTTTCAGGTTTGAGTGTAGGTGATGCGGAGATGTTTGCATGGTGGTTTAGAGGTAAAAATATGAAGAATTCAACAAGTTTTTGAGCTGAACTATACACATATGAATGCTAAGTGTAACCTCAAAGTTAAAGTGCCGCCCTCCTAATTATAACCACATCCCAATGTTTTGCCATCCGGTGTTGATTTTCTCAGTGCCTATGGTAAATACACATGTTAAAAATTAGAGGGTGACGTTTCTTTTTTGACCTGAGATGTTTACACTCCAAGACTTTTTAATGAGGAGTGATCTAAACATCAGGAATCACTTTAAAATTTGGTTAATGGTTTCGCAGAAAGTCTGATTGCCAGGACGCCGTAATATCATTATGTAGTCATGTTATTCTGGACAATTGGCTGTTAGGAGTGTTTGATTTTTAATCATATGCAAAAGCTATTGCACAAACAATTTTGTACTGTACTCTCAAAGTATTGAGACTATTAATTTTGTTAAATAATACATGAACCTTTACTGAGGTTGCAAAACTGTCTTTTCGCCTTTCAAGTAAAATTTTTATCTTCATCATTACAAAAAGTGAAAACATTTTAACAATTTTTAACATTAAAGCATTGCTTTTAAAAGTCAGAGTTCTCATAGACTAATAAAAGTAGACGTTTTCAGGGTCTTCTCACATATCGAAACCTCTGAATCTGTTTAATATGACCTTTTTTGGTAGTATTGTGTTACTGTGTTAGTTGGACAAGACCTCAGTTTTTTAAAATGGATAATTACTCTTGAACTGTGCTTGGCTCATTTGTTTAATTGTTGCCCACATGTTAATTATACAAACTGAAATTTATTGCTGGTGAAACCTAAATTTTAAAGCTTAAAGTTTTGCTTTAGTTTTATTATTTTCTCTGTGTGGTTGTAGGACTAATAGTTGGGCTCTTCGGATTCTTTAGGTTTTAATGACATCCAGACATCAAACTATTTAACTAAATCTACCACCAGTTCAGCTTTGGGTTCATTATGGTATCTGGATGTCATGGACCCTTATTCCCTGGAGTTATAAACAAAAAAGGAAGTTATATCAAATAGGGTCCACCGGAAACAACCAGTCCTTAAGAGAATGCTACAAACATTTGACAAATATTTCAGATTTCCAGGGAGAGCACATTTCCAAAAGTAGCAATTTATGGCATCCAGTTTCACTTCAAATTCAGAAGCCTGTCTGAATGATTTCTGCTTCAGGTTTACTGTAAGTGCAACAGGGAAAGTGTCAGCCCCATGACAACACCCTTCAAAGAAAATCAGACAAGTTCAATATATATGCATATATAATGTCACAGCATTTAATGACTGACATAGTGCTACACAATTGGAATTTACAGCTTTGAGCAGCCATTTGGCCTTTGTGAATCATGATGGTATAATGCTGATTTATGTTTGTTGACATGGTTAAGATGCAGTTAGTCCCATAGAGGCACACTAAATATCTTTTCTGCATTGCATCAAAACATCTGGAGTTCCGCTGTCATCCTCAATTTATTTTATAATATTTTCAATCCACAACAATTTTTTTTTCATGCAATAAAATCTAAACAGACCCTGAGAAGATCTTTAAATATTTAGTCATAATCTAAATATTTAAAGGAAAGTAGTTAGTCCTTTTGTGCATGCGTGTGTATATATGTGTGTGTATGGGAGTGAGACAGGCATGGATGATTGCTTTTCGGCGTCGGTGTTTAAAAAAAAAAAAAACAAAAAAGATTTTTCTTACAAAAGGTGTAAGATGCCATGGAAAAGGTACTGATCTCTCCCTTTGCGGCCTGGGACCTGTTCCTTCTTTTCATACTCAAACCCCAGTACGTCTGGTTGGTCATGCACAAAAAAAGGGAGCAGATGGAGAGCACTCTGGGGGAGAAGGGCAGAGGAACGGTTGCATAACATTGTCCAGTCCAGGCATTTCCAGGCAGAAGGTATTTACCCTAATGCCTGGCCCAGGGTCTATGGCTGAGGTCACTGTGTTGGTGGGGTGAGCCTATAATGGCCTCTTATGCAACAGTGACAGTGCTGCAGTGTCTCTCTAGTCATGGATGATGCAGCTGGGTTGTTTGCCAGATTTTATTTTAAGGGCACTGTAATAATAACCAGGGTTTAGTATGTTTTTGCCTCTAACATAATGGGTTAGTGCGGGTCAAAGGTCTGTCAGAATTTTACTTATGGCCATTTAGGGTGTCCAGTGGTTGTTATTCAGCACTTTACATAATTGTTCTCCTTCTCGAATAGTTAAAACATGAACGTGCGGGACGCGCTAGTCTTTTGATATTGAGTATTACTGATTTGGTGTTAAATAGGCCTGTACTTTTACAAATAATACCTGCAGTTTTAGCCATTTATGTGCCCGGTGAAATGTAACTGGATATTTCGGATTATGAGATGTAGCGGATTAGTGGTGCACATTGGTTTCCATATTTAGGGAAATTCACGGAACTGTCTTTTAGCACAGAGGTTCCTAATTGCTTTGTGGAACGGAGCATATTCTCTGGATGCAGCTGTTTCATGTTTCAGGAGTCCCGTGTCCTGGCGTTTTAATGGCCTGAAGTTACAAGCGGGCGCTGCTGCCTCTCAGTCTGTGTGTTTGGAAATGTGCGATTATGAAGTAATCGGCCACTGAGTCTGTACACCACATTTCCAAAGGGATTAAATACTCAAAGGCTCTTTCTCCAATTGCCATTTGCATTATTATATAATTAATAACCAGATGTACTGTAGCTGGCCGTTTGCACGTTTTAATTGTGCTTTAAAAGTGAATGTTGTAATTGATAGTCGCATGAAATATTCAAGAGCCCGAGAGAGTCTCTTGTCCGTAAACTTTGTGGAAGGTTTGCTGTGACGAAGGTTTGTAATTTGAAATAAAATAAGTTATCAGTCATTGCTAACTCTAATTACTAGCCTCCGCTTGTCTATAGGCACCATTGTTAGGTCAAGAAAGGGGATAGAAGGTCGGGTACGCCTGTGATCAGCACCGTGGCTCCTCGTTGGCGGCTTGTCTCAAACGCTATGCAGTGTTGTGTAATGAGTTGTGAATTCACACCCATTCGATTTCCTGTTTTCTATCAGCACTTACTCTGTGAGGGGTGGTCCCGCTGTCTCTTTTTCAGAAACGGGTTTCAGGGGGCTGCACCGTGTCACTCGTGTGACTTGTTTTTTGTGCTGTTGCTGATAGGACCCCCTGATCATAGTAAATACTCAAGTAAGTACTAAATCACAAACAGATCGCAACAGATCATTGTCTGGGCATGTATCACTAATGTTATATTGCTTTCTAATATTAAAAACATAATTGTCTATATGCATATAGATGAAGCTTTAATGAACAGCGTAAACAAACAAATTAACTAGTTAGATTGGCATAAACCTCAAAACAACACACAAATGCAAATATCCTTCTATGATCCCTCTGTCTTCCACTTATGCAGTGCTTCTTCATGGTAAGCCTGAATGGGATGTCAATCCAGGGGTGCCGTAAAAGGGGGAAATGAGGACGACAGGGACGCTAAAAAATTTGGAGTATAAATGGATTGGTCTCGATTGGGGGCCAAATATTATATGCTTCCGTGGGGTCCGAAATCTCTAGTGTCACCCCTGTGTCAATAAAATACAAAAAAAAAGAGAATAGTTTGTTCTTTGATTTTTGCTAATGGGGGAAAAAAACAGCCGATTCATAAAGTGGACAGTGTATGTGTGCATCTTTGTGAATACTTCGAAGAATTAGAACAAGAATGTGGAGTATAGCGACTCCAATGGCTCCGCAAACCTCACAGCAGTTTATAATCATTTCTCTTACACGGAGAAGTGACAAAGGATGTTCAGTGATCTTATGCAAGGGGTACATGGATCACAGAACACATGCATTTCACATTTTTATTTTCATTTCATTTATGCCATTATCAGCATCTCTTTTAGAATCGTTTTGCAGAATAATACTAATATACACCACTTTCTAAATGTATTACTTTCCCACAACGTCTCCCCCAAAAACTGGTAGCGGCATGTAAAAGCAGAGTTTATTGCTTGTTTTGACAATGGTCATTTGTTGAATCCAAATGAGTCCGACCAAAATGAACTGCTTATAATATCATAAGTGTTTAATCATATGACCTTTATGATTTAAATAAATGAGATGAGCTGAGATTGTATTTTTGGAGTATAACAAGATCGCCTTCTCTGCCCTGTTTCATCCGTCCCCCTCTGGTGGCTCAGGTCACGTACCCTGTCAGGCTCCTCGAGGCCGAGAGCCATGAAGAAGGTCCATTTCATCAAGAACATGAGGCAGTATGACACTCGTGGGAGCAGGTGAGTTACGAGACCGCGCCTCGGGGAACCTAGTCCTCAAGACGGTCTTTTCAGTGGACATCATAGTTGATCTACAGAAGGGGTAGGGAACCTGATCCATGGAGAGCCGGTGCTGGTTTTTGGGAAATCAGCCAATAATAAAGCATTGGTTGTCAGCTCCTGTCCTGGGATCCAGTCTTATTGGCTGATTCAAAAGTCATCCCAAAAGCCCGCACCCACACCGGCTCTCCATGGATCAGGTTCCCTACCCCTCATCTACAGTCTTTTGCCGCAGATTTTAAAATTAGTTTTCGGGTCTTCCAGCCCAGTTTACAGTTTGACCCACATGTTACTAGTCTATGGTCCAATCAAAGACTTGATTTGTATGGCAGGTCATGCCAAAGTGAGCCGGAATTTTAGTTCAAGAAAATGGTTGGTACAAGAGAAATTAATATAGCATTTCGGGTGACTTTCTCATCCCTTCTTCCTAAAATAGTAAAAAAAAAAAATGGGTCCAGGGTTTAAGAGTCCTGGCTTGGGCCCAATGGAAAAAACAGAGTCACAAAAGGGCGACATCACATGATGATGTTTCTGATTGTTATTGTTTGCTTTCCTGTTTCCCAAGGTTTTTCTCTCTCTCTCTCTCCCTCCCCCCCCCCCCCCCACTCCCAAAGATGCAGATAAGACTCTTGCACTTGCAATGTAACATTTGTCTGAAGCGGGATTCTGGTTTGTTATATATGTTCACTGTCACTTTTTTCAGCCTTGTTGCATAGGGTACCAGAAACTGAAGAATATAGAGACACTGCGAACGCCGGGGTAATTTTAATGCTGGTATTTCCTGGCACGCATGCCGGCGGGGGGGAGAAGTGAGCGTTTTCTGTCATGCAGGCGCGTGGCTTACTCTTTACAGCTTAACCACGCTCCGCTGTGATAGGACGTGCCTCGGATGTGCCGCGCTTCGGGTTTTCTCCCGTCTGTCGCCTGCTTGCCGCTTCTCGTGCGTGCCTCTTTGTAAACACGCAAAGCTGACAGAACTCTGTCCTGTGCTGCCTGTTGCAGGATCGTGCTGATATGTGCTAAGCGGTCCTTGCTGGCTGCCTTTTCAGTGCTGCCCTACGGAGAGAGCATCTACATCAGGTACAGTATGGCCCTTGCACGCCCTCGGCACCTCCCCGTCCTCGCATCTTCTACCTCTGCCTCATTTTACTGAGATAAATCTGATGGAAATTTCACTTGGACTGATGTTGTAGCCTGTCATGCAGGTAGCTTCGGGTTTCTAATGTAAATGGCCATTCCTCGGTAACGTTCTAAGATCGAAGTTTTCAGTTTAAAAGAATTGGTTTCTACTCATATCTAGATTCTGGAGGGGGAATTAAAATGGTTCTCTGGGGGAAGATGATTATGTTCTTTCCTGGCCAGAAAGACCAAAAATGGAAGTAAAAATTTCAAGCGTTAACTCCATCCATCCATCCATCCACACTACCTTGCTCTGACCTGCCTACCCCAATCAAGGTCATGGGCATGGATCTTATCTCAGGCAGCCCAGAAGACTGCTGTACTACCTGGATGAGATGCCGGTCTGTCACGGGGCAGCTAAAGATACTGCTAATTTGGACTGTGAGAAGAAACCGGAGTGACTGGTGGGAAGCCTCCCAACAGGAGGAGAACTGCACACACACACATGCACGCACACATTTGTAATTATATCTTTGTGGGGACTCCCCATTCATTTCTGTGGGGAAAACTCGACACCCTTAACCACTACCCAGCCCAAACCTTAACCATAAGTAATCAAACAAAATATGAATCTTTTGGCATTTTTAGTTTTTTGATTGCATTCACAGAACTTAGTGGGGACCTGAAAAATGGTCCCCATAACGTCAAAATAACAGATTTTTATCATATTGTGGGGGACCAGAATATAATCATAAATACATATATATCATATAACACGCAACATATATATCACAATATAACACAGAGTGACACTATTTTTATGGTGTTTGTTACTTGCTGCAACAATTGCATTACATACAATGAACGCTACAAGTAGTTTGTGTTTCGCATGAGACATTAGAGATGGAATGAGTGTTTCATGTTGTTCAGGTTCTAAAACTGATCTCTCCCTTCTGGAATTTATTTACAAGTTTATAGTTCTTAGAAATGGACACAGTTTGAAATACCCTTAAACTCCCTGTTTGGGGCTCTATTTAGGAAGGTTCTCCCCTTTCAATCTCCTGTGTAATGTTTGTTTTGGAGAGCATTCCTTATTTAAATATTCTAAGAAAGTGCCTGGCTTCAAAAATACACACATTTTGTCATTTTGTAAGTCATTCTGTGAAGGTCCTGTAAACTGCCTGGAAAAAACATCCGTCTTGTAAAATGTAAAAAGTCGTCTTCGTCTGGTCCCCTGGGTACCGGCAGTTCCCAGAATCTGTCCAAGATGCACCATAAGCTCCCTCCGCTCTCCATAATGAATTTTTCCTTTGACAAAATAAACCCTTGAGCTTGAAGCTGCAGTGTGTACGTGTGTACGCGTGTGCTGTGTGCGCGTGCACGCTGGGCCAGTGGGCGAGAGAGCAGCAGTGATCGCTTTCCCACGCCTAGCTTCCCAGACATTGGTGCGGAGCAGCACTGAACTCAGACCCCAGCAACCCACTCCCCACCCCCTCCACTCCCATATGCAGATGCTGGAAAAAAGGTGTCTGTGGTGGTCCACTTAGTCAGAAAGCAAACTGCCATGCGTGTAATACAAGTGGTCAGCGAGGGGATTTCTGCTGCCCACTCACCCAAAATGGAGCTGGGGGGGGAGTGACGCTGTGCCAGGCTCTCAGATTTGGGTCACCTCTACATCTGTCAACAAAGTCTCTTTGTGATCGTCACAGAATCTGTCACAAGACATTTCCGGTGAAGGGACGTTATGAACTTTTCCTGGCTTAAAGGTGCAGAACAACTACCATATTTTTTTTTTGCAGTTGTAGGATGGATGGATAGATGATAATCTTCTGCTGAAAGGACTTGAGTTGAGATTATTGCAGTGTGAAATTTGAAAGTAATCATACAAAAAAAAACATGAACAAAGGTACACAAAATAGAGTGCAGTTCGCAAAATAAATCAATAAAACAGTTTCCATTTCGTGCTTTTTCCTTCTCGATGTGCTTTGGAATAGTGTGGCTGCTTGAGAGAAGCCGACCTGTAGCCGAGCTAACAGGCTCACTCTACTGCTCACTCTCACGCTGTTTTAGTGAACCACAGCTGGACATTCCAAGGCACAGGCGCTCCTCTACCACAACCCTGGAGATGCTCCCTGGTCTGGAAGGCGTGGAGCTGGGTGCATATGGCAAGGTCAGCCAGAAGGGGGCCCCTCGGGACATTTCAGCACGTCAGCTCCATCATCTGTGGCAAATAGTTTAATGAAATTATATTTATGTAAACCACCACCCTTGAGCTTATGTAATGCTCATACACAGAAGTATTATTGATTTGTAAACATGAACATCTCCCAAAGTTTCGAGTTTTGTTGCTGATTGGATGAACACTGTTCATATAGGTCTGGGTCTGAGATGTACCTAATGCTTATGGAACACATTGGTTTCCAAAATAATACTGCCTCTCTGCCTTGCAGCTTGTCAGTGAAACATGGCATATCCCAAGCAGCTTTTCTGATGTCATTTTCTCACTGTGGAGTCTTCTAAATGAAATATGGCATATTCCAATTAGACTGACAGCTTTATTAACCTCCCGCAGACCGTGTCCTATGCCAGGTTTTTGTACCCAACTAACGCCTTGGTGAGACAGAAGAACGCACCGGTGGACATCACCATACAGATGCCTGTCTCTCGCACTGGTACCCAGAAGAACTGTGCACCTTCCAGGCCCAACAGCACCATAGGCTTGGACATGGGTAGGTCTTGATATCCAGAGACATGGCTGTAGTCGATTGCTGCTGAATATAGTTTTTCATTGTTAATTTATTACAGGTCACTTCTTAGATTGCACTTCAGCTTAGATTGCATGCATTCATATTTTTGCAGTTTAATTCTGTTTAGTGGACATACAGTTTTTATTGTAAGCTAATTTTTCAGGGGCGATACCTACTGTATATTGACTCGTATGATATTGCACTGCAGTATTAACTAAGGCAGAATAAACCAACTACAAGTTCTACACGTGTCCTGCTACTGTGCAAAGCTGGGCTTTGTTCAGGAACACGTTTCAAGATTAGTGAACAGAGGTATGTCACATTGACTGAATGGAAACCATACCATTATGCGCACTCAGTGTCTCATGCTGCTATCAGCTTGAGAAGGCTATGATTGTTGGAGAGCCGTAACTGGCGAAAGGGTCAATTCCACTCAACAGGCACTGATTTCCCGTTCAGCCCTTCGATGCATCTGTTCTCAGGTGGGGATGATATTTTGGAGTATGACCCCAATCTGCTGAGTGACCCCCAGTGGCCCTGCGGAAAGCACAAGCGGGTTCTCATATTTGCCTCTTACATGGTGAGGCAGCCTCTCGAAGAGTGTCTGAGCGTGTCTGAGCGTGTCTGAGCGTACTGCACACCTTGCTGCATTACTCCAGTGGCATTTCCACATGTGT
>JAODKN010000104.1:8451075-8471500 GCA_026774425.1 Petrocephalus zakoni | reverse complement strand
AGCTACATTTAAATCTAGACTCAAAACTCATCTGTTTAGCTGTGCATTTACTGAATGAGCACTGTGCTACGTCCAAATTGACTGCATTCTGTTTTAACTGTTTTAAACCTATCTTAAATAAATTTTTAAATCATTTTTAAATCATTATATCAATCAGTTTTTACTTTTTTTATTATTATTTTATTATTTATTTTTTATTGTTGTGATTATTGTTTTTATGATTGTTCCACTTTCTTTTTCTTGTCTATGTAAAGCACTTTGAATTACCTTTGTATAAGAAATGTGCTATATAAATAAACCTGCCTTGTCTTGCCTTGCCTTGAGCGTTTTCCACGCTATTACGCGCTTCCTTCCCGAGAAACATGCTGCCAGCCGTATTCGCCTTCAGGAGGCACCCGCTCCACACCGGCTCCGTGCGCCACTCCTAATGCGCACCGTCAATCTGTGCTCACTGCCTCCCCCTGGCGTGGCCACCAGGTCAAATCATCTCACAGTCAGGCAGGAAATTGATTGTCGCAGAGCCGGCTAAAAATACCAAGCAAAGCATCTGGCTCGGCTTGCATCTAATAACCCTGTAAGAGTTAAATTCACCCGAGTCACATCATGGAACGTTTTGAAGGAACTCGAATGTCAGCAGAATATGAGCATCTGACAAAAATAGCCATGTGGAAGCTAGTGTCTCGGCATCAAAAATAAGATATGTGAAGAGTTAATGCAAGATTATAATTTTTTTTTCTGTAACAATCTAGATCCACAGAAAACCCGAGCCACTATTAGGGTAGTTGGAAATATTATGCTCCACCTGCTGGCATGCCAAGCATTGATTAATGATGGTTGCTTCCAGAGATAATCAATGCTATTATTCACTTTATCCAAGAATATTATGTATCTTTTATGCGTAACCCCGAAATGCAAATAATGAAACCAGGAATATCCTGATATATATCAACAAATTAACGGAATGTGAAGGTGATTGACACAACTGCACGTTATGCGGTTGATCACAACATAACAACAAAAGCGTGATCTTCCTGTCATGGTGCTTGTGGAATATATGAAACACAAGCTTTTAACAAGGTGGATATATCCATGTATGTACTTTAAATATGTACTTTATACATGTAATATGCATGTACGTTCAAAAAACAATCGTATACATATGTGATGGTATAGGCGTAAATTAAGGGTGGGGGTGCATGTAACCCACCCACCCAATAATCAAAACTGACTAATACAACCTCCTCTCCCCTATAATCATGTCTCTAGCTAAATGGGTGAAGACCTCAACCCCCCACTGTTCAAACCAATGTTACGCCCTTGGGTTTTGGCGACCACAGCTCAAACAGAGTTCAGCAGTGGGATCAGTCGGGGTTGTCGTACATCGTCGTTCGTTCTACATATTATGTCCTGAAGAGGGCGGAAATGAGTAACGCATAGTTGTACAACCAGGTGAAGTACTTGAGTCACATGGACCACATATTTTTCTAGTAAATGAAACAGGTGGATTGGAATCAACATCTTCATGTGCAATTTGTCCTGCAAAGCAGAGACCATTTTACTGAAGACAAATTATACTGACGGCATATTTTTATATTAGCGACACAAAACGTTGATGCGTTAATATTTTTATGCGTGACAAGTGGGCAAATAAAATAGCGAGATGGAAGTGGTAAGAAGGGGACACCGAAAAGCTACATGACAGTAGGGCAAGTCAGCAGGTATAACAGAAGGGAAGAACACAGGATTTCGCAGGGGGCAGAACTTGCAGGCTGTACATGAAGGGTCCATTTGCTGGGGAGGGGAGGAGTGGAAACCGGGGTAGAAGGTAGGAAGGTACTTTACAGTGAAATAGCTTTTATTGTGCGGGAATGGGGCAGGGAATCAAAACAGGAAGGGCAGCGAAGGAATTGTATTGTGTATTGGAAGGCGACCATTATTTTGACCTGTAGCTGTCCCTGCGAGGTAGTAAAAAAAAATCACAGCAGAAACATAAAAAATAAATTAGTAAACTACAAAAATACAATTATTGTGAAGATTCACCGTACTTTTCACTTTCTACTGAGGTGGAAATGGCTATCACAGGTCACTTTAATGTTATTTCATGCGAGTATGGATGATAGCTTGAAAAAAGTAACTTCAGTTACATAAAGTAACTTGTGGGACTAATAAAGGATTATCTTATAAAGTAAAAACGGTGATCTAGAGAAAGGCTGTTACAGTCCCATCCAGGGTTTCCCCTGCGTCTTGTGCCCTGCAGTATTCTATAATTATTAGTTTAGAGAAGGAATGAGCAAATACTGAATAAATAAATAAATAGTTGGTTATGATTTACATTAATTGCACTTTAATAATACATTTATTATGCATTCATAGAACATTCATAAGTAGCATGTACGTTATTATTAATGTATATTGTAGCTGCCATGTCTAGTTCATTGAAAGTATTATGAAGGCCTAACATATAAGTATACTTATGTGCTGCTAAGGAATGTTCTGGGTGCATGTAAAATGGATGCATTATGAGGTGCAGATAATGTAAAGTGTTACTAAAAAGTTCAAATTTAAGGGTATAGAATTGTCATTAAAAGTCGACTTGGTGAAAATAATTTCAAATCTACTTGAATTAGTGGTAGTTGAGAGAAATGAGGGGGTCATTTTTTCTGACATGACCAAAAAGTGGAGACTTCCCAAGATGTTGCTGTGCTGATGTGCAGCCTAGTGCAGCAGGTTTCATCTTTTAACTTTTTTGTTGGTTTTTCGTCACATTGAAATAAGCTTAATATACATATAACATATACATATAAGGAAATATATATATATATATGTGTTTGTGTGTGTATATTTATATATACACATGTGCGTGCGTGTGTGTGTGTGTATATATATATATATATATATGCGCGTGTGTGTGTGTCTGAACCTGTCTATAACTGTTGCTGTGACACCAAAATCTCCCATTGTGAGATTGACACTGTTAATCATTCCTTACCTTTATCCAGTACATATACATACCATCATCACATGTGCTACTGGTGACCAGTCAGGATAGTCTGCTGATTCAGCTCCAGGTCCACATTGGCACTGATGATGGCCACATGGTCAGTGATCCAACACAGAATTATGGGGTATCACAGCCTCTACAATGAGCTCTTCCTGTTCTGGACATGTATCTGCGCATAAGGCGGCCAAGCTCAGATAATGGCTTTCGCTGCCGTGCTGAGCATGACCGTGAATCTGTAATGTGTGCTGAGGAGGGTCATGGCCGAGACAGCAGCAGAGGTCATGTAGGTCCGCTGGCACTGCATACTCCATTAACAGTGAGCCAGCAAAGATAAGTGTTTTTTTTTTAGCAAAAATTGTGTTTAAATACTTATCATGCTTTTTCCTATGCAAAGAAATTATCTTCTTTTATTCAAAAGTTTCTTTTAGTTTTATATGGTAATCATACATTATATACCTGATACATAACTATAATATTACAACCAAGGATTTTTTTTATTGGACTCAGGATTATTCTTCAATATTGAATTCTTTTTGTAAATAAATTATGTACCAATTGTCACACTTCCGGCGGGAGGAACGACCCATGATTGCAGCTGTGGGGTTGATCCCTTCAAAAGGACGTTTATTATGGGTAAACAGGGTGGACAACAGGCGAAAGCGCGATAGCGAGTGCAAATAGACATCGACAAAGACCGACAGGGGAGACTGGACTAGGGCAAACTAAAATAGGGCAACACATTAAGGGGAAAACGAGAGGCAGCTGGTCAGGGGAAACAAGTGGAGCAAATTACACTGGACAAATACAATGAGGGTCAGGTGTGGCAAATCAAGCCCCGCCAGAGGGCAAAACAGGGGACGAAACACGAAGGGTGGGGCTGAGCATAACACTAATTAATCAATGGGATTTCACTGGCTGTTTTACGTAGATAATATTTTTTTGTGATATTGCTACTCTTTCATGAATGTATCATGAATGTATTATGTATGTATAAAATATCCATAAATTGTAAAAGAAAGTTTAAGTAGAAGGATTGTAAACTGGATATGGGAAAAGTAGTTTTGAGTATGTATTTCTGATTCCTCAGTTCTGATTTACTGATTCTGATTCCATGGTCATTTCCAATATTGCACTTTTGTAAGACCTATTGAATACAATTATATGGGTTTGGGAACATGGGTGTGCCCTGCCATGGGCTAGTGCCCCATCCTGGGTTGTTCCCTGCCTTGCACCCATAGGCTCTGGCCCCTCCGCAACCCTGAATAGGACTACTAGTTACAGAAAATGGATGGATGGATGGATGGATGGATGAATGGATGGATAGGTGTGTAAGTAGGGGAACAATCTGCCTGTCCCTTGAGGTGAGTCATGTAGCCGCTGCGTCATAAATACCCAGAACAGGATGTCAATACGATATATAGTGCTTATACACCATGTTTTGGGTCAAGGAGACTAGGTGCAGTCTTTTGTGGAATATGTGGCAGTGGTCCATTAGGAGCAGTCATCCAACAGGTAGAAGGGCAGTAGTCCCTTCAGGGTGGTCATCATCCCCTCACCCACAAAAAGAATGCATGCTTACCGGCTTCCCTCTGTCTCACTCCTCAGACAAGGACTAGTCACCTAGTTTTTTGCCCAAACAGAGGAAAGCCACATATACATACAAGCTCCCTAAACACAACGGGACTCTCCTTTTAGATGCGAGGCCACAGTCTGGCATATTTACTGAAGTATATCATAATAAAATGTCACTTTAAAAATGCAGCGTGTTTACTTGCAGAACATGTTGTACACCATTTATAATGTTGCTAATGATTTCACGGGCACTGATGGATTGTGGGACAACATAGTTGAGTGGGACCTGGCTGACGCAACGCCAGGTTTTTCATCTTACTCTGAGCCTTGTTACATCACTGTCAACATCCAGGTTGGACGCTGGCTTCATTTCTCATCAGTGGAGCAAATGGCTCTATCGTGTGTATAGCTAATTACACTAAATGAGTCCCTGGGGGTCATGGCCGTATCAACATCTGTCATACAGTGAGCTCTGATCTTTCCATCTCTGATGTCTTTTCAGCCTCTTACAGTCCAGGAGCATTCAAGATGTAGCTGTTTTCATGACACTACCCTGTTTATGGATGTCAACTTATGCTGAGGCTTGCCCCAGGCTAAGGATGGGAGGTACACTGGGGCCATAGTCATTACCGGTGTGACTGTGTGCCACAATATCGATTGCACTATAAAAAAATAAAGCATTTTATTTTCTTCAAAGGATACTTCTTGTTATATAGTGTATATAACTGGTTTATCTGCATTTTGTGAATTTTATATTAAACACACGATGGTGCCATATCCTGTTAGCAAATTAGCAAATTCAAAATAAAGAGATTTTGTGCATAGTAATACACATTGAACACAAAATAACCTGATTGCATAACTACAGTAGCAAATTAAAAAGTAAAACATATTTGCTAAATCATCATATATATCCACCACTGCCTTCATGCCGGTATGCATGTGTATGTGGTGAAAGGCACAACTGCCCAATTAACGTGTGGTGACGTCTTGCCAAAATAGCCACTTAAGCTACGTACAGGCTAACAGTTACGAATGAGTTCCGAATAAGTTACGAATGGCTGAGAAAGAGGAATAGAAAACGACACGAGCGGAATGTCGGAACCAGCCGAGTCGTCGACATGAGAGGAGACTTTTGTTCCAAAAAGGGGGGCACCTCCGTTATAGAACTGGTTTGATTTAAAATCATTCGACAGTGAGAAAATTTCAGTATGCAAGCTTCCTGACAACAAAAGGTAGAAACGCAAGCAACCTGTTCCATCTCTTAAAAAACACGCATGTCCGCGAATATGAAGAGGCATTCTATGTACTTAATATTTTTGGAAAATATTACCTACCTAATGAGAAAACTTGGAAAAATGTAATACCATAATATAATTCCACCACCATCCAAAAACTGAAAAAAGCCATGATAATAATTTGAGGTCATACGGCCCACTATCACAGGCATCTCATAACACAAGCCTGCGCTTTACATATGACCATTTACTATTACAGCCCCACATTTTGGTCATTCCCTTAATGTTTTGGTATCGCTCTCACCCATTTTATCAAGGGAGGCCAGCTTGTTTCTGCTGACAAAGCCCATTGTCTGTATGCTTCATCCTTACTTTCATCTTGACAGAAATAAATTCCACCAACATGAAGAAAGAAAATGATTCTATTCTTCTTCATTTGCCCACATGATCATTAAGTGTGTAGGAAAGACACATTTCATCTATTATCATGTACACTCCACAACGATACATTAGTCATCTCGTTGCACGACACAGTGATGGAAAACATGAAACTCCTTTGTATACTTCCAGAAACTCCCGTAATAATATTTTCCTGGCTTGTATGTGGGCATTATTTTCAAAAGTGTCAGCCTGCTGTCTAAGCACTCGGTCATGTACAAATGTCATTACGGTGCCCTTTAATAATGCTGATATTAAAATGAAATTAAGTGAGTCATCATCTTAAGTCAAGTGGACAAGAATGTTATTCCTATTGTAAAAACTCAAAAACTGTCAATATTTGACATAATGGAAATATATTGCGAAAATACAGATGTTTTATTGGTTTCTTAGATGTCTTAGATTTTGTGTATTGGAAATATGTAACTTCATAGAGGCTTTGTTGCAATTTGGTCTGTATTCTTATGTTAGTATATCGTGGTATATGTTGGTAGTATGCAATGCATAATCAAAATTCCAATTGTTCATAACCCATATCCAAAAATCTAAAATGTTTCAATCTAGCTTTAATTTTCAAAGATAAAAGCACTAATGGAGTAAATATTTAATAAAGTGTTTGGGGAGACTACATTTATAATATTTGCTCCAGGAACAAGGGTGTATGAGGGAGTTTTATATTAGGGGGCACAACTTAATAATTTAAATGCAAAGGTTTATCTTTTTTGGGGTGGGGGATTGCGGCATAACGGACAAAGCCAAATTACATATTGGGGGAGGCATTCCCGGGTTCCTATGCCCCTGTCCTGGAGTCACAGTGACCTTTTCACTGGTATACAGGAACCAAGCCATATTAAGATTGCCAGTGTGCGTGGGTTTGCCCAATCATGGACTGGCATCCCATCCAGGGTTTCCCTTCCCTTGTGCCCTGCACTTCCTGGGACATATGCCAACCTCAACATGCCTCTGAAAAGAGAGACGTATTTATAGAAGACATACTGTATGAATGAATTTATGGTGCAACTTACACGTTTTGAAAACGTATTTAATTATGCCTCAGTAGAGGCACATTGCAGTAATGTAAACTGTAGATGTCACAATAAACACACTTATAGATAACATTATTTTTTTAACTTCAACAGTTACATTACAGGTTCATGACAATAACTATTTAAGTATGTAAACTCAATGACAGTGGACTGTTCGTGTAGGCTGAAGCAAAGCAATCTGTATCTGCGTTTTCAAAGCAAGCATAAAAGCTGCTGACATTTGGACAACCTAGATCAGTGTTTCCCAATCCGGTCCTCAAAGACCCAAAGACAGTCCATGTTTCTGCTCCCTTCCAGCTCCCGGTAGAAATTTGAATTGTCTGGCAGGGAGCAAAAACAGGGACCGCCTGTGGGTCCCTGAGGACAGGATTGGGAAGCACTGACCTAGATGTTAAGGATGCTGATTTGTACACAAAAGGCAACTCAGTAAACACCCGACTGTAGAAATGAGCAGATCCGTATTTTGCTGATGCCGCTTGTTTCTGCGCTGGCCCGTCGGACACACGTTTTGTGCACCTGTACCTCGCGTTAAGTTCAAGCAACTTGAAGCAGTGCTCTGACTGCTCATCTGGTAGTGTGACAGTCGTAGGATCAACCCCTTTCAGAACGCTGCCGCCAAGCCTGTGAGCAAGGTACTTACACGGCTTCTAGTGCCGAGTGACCCATATCATTTCCCGTAAGCCAGACGTGCCCAACTCCAGTCCTGGAGGGTGAAAATCCAATACAGTATGCAGATTTCCCTGCTGAAACATTCCGATTAAATCCGGTAATTAGCTGATTAAGATGTGTTGCCGTAAGCAATTAACAATATAAAAATGTAAGCAGTATTAGTAATCAAAGGAAAAACTATGTGCCCAATGAATAAAAAATAATAATTGCACGTGTGCCTCTTCTCCATTCCTTTGAGAACACCTCACACACCGATCTCAGGAACTTTAATTTATTGTTTACTCACGCCCTGCAGAGTTAGGCGAAGTAATCCAAGAACGCGATAAGTAATCTTCAAAGGAGAAATTAAAACTGTAAAGTGTAAAATTAATTATTGAGTTCTTGATTGTTTTAGTTTTAATTAAAAGCCTTTTCATTCAGTGTTGGGTAGGCCGACCGCTACATTTTGAATGCTACTGATAAAAAAAATGTGACATTTTAAATGAGTGACAAAGCCTACCACATTTTATTATGTGATCGGATCGAGTTGTCTATATTATTCGTATCAAGTCAATTACACAGCACCAGAGAAGGCTGCGTGAAGGACCTCATCAGGCTCTAGTTATAGAAGAGTGTTTTTTATCACTATGGTAACATACGACACTCCAGAATATTGACAGAGGTGGTCGGCACATTCATTTTTTAACACGTAATGGGAAAAGTGTAAGAAGATAACGCCGATTCAGATTCATCAGTTGTCACAGCAGTGCCAAATATGTTTGCATGACAAATAAGTAATATTATTCTTACCGGAACGACATTATATTGCTGCGAATATCTGATCGGATACCACTTTTCAACTTATATCCCAGTACTCATACACTTGGGGATACGTATAGCCATTTTTTAAGCATTTTGCTTATATAAACCTACATTTTACGCCGCAGAGCCTTTTAAACGCTCACAAACGAAGCATCTCAAACTGCCTTGACTCGGTTACGGGCTGTTTAAGAATTTACACGTTACACGTCACAGGGGTAAACTTATGCAATGAAAACGATTAATTAAAACCCTTTGTTTGTCCCCGCCCGTTTTTATCAATCGGAAAACAAGGTTTGACGACTCCACTTGAAATTGTAATACATTTATTTACTGATGTGTTTAAACTGCTAATCATTATTATTTTATTTCTTGTAATTTAATGAACACCCATGTTACTACAATCATTACAAAGTTATAAAATTAATTATATACTATAAATATAGGAATGATCTAGAATACACTTCAGTGTTTGTCAGTTCCCAATAATTAGCTAATAGATTGACAAACAAAACGCGTTACAGCTATTTACTGTACGACGGGAAATAGCCGGCCGCCGGAAGGTTGGTAAGAATGACATGTTTTTTGATCATAAGAGCAGGAAGGCGCGCCGCGCTGTTTGGGGGGATGCGGCGCACAGGAATGTGCCCACCAGCCCACTCCTCGGGCTTCCTTTTCTCCCACAATCCTTGTTGTCCCAATGATGTCATTATTTTTTAACTGGGAAGGGAGGAGATGTAAATTATTGCGAGGGCTGCGCCGCCTCCCGAACCAATGGAGATGGGGCGCAGATATGTGGAGCGGCCGCTCTCTGGATGGGTGGGAGGGCCTTGCCGTTCTCAGTTTCGATCCTCAGAAATTTCACTCGCTCGAAATAGGCTGCAGCAAGGTCGGAAAATCGTGGGAAACGGAAAGCCGGACTGCGATCCCCCAGCCTAGTATCTGCGGAGAAGGTGAGCGGCGGACGTTTGCTGCGGGGAGGCCGCGTTAAGGTGCCTTTTTCGCCGTTTAGATAAGTAGCGAACGGTACTTTACGCGAAGGGGGGGAAAAGTAGGTGGTGGCTGCTATAGTCGGTACTTTGACAATAAACAACTTGAATCTCCGCGTTACTTTCGTTTTGTATTTTTGTTTTCGTTTTTTTTATTGAATTGATTTGTAGTACAATATATGATGCGTCTGGCAAAAACTTTTCTTTTCTGCGGACTGGGAACACCTGTTCTCACTGTCTGATGTAGTAATACTTATTAGCTGCCACTCGGCACAGCGACGTCAACTACTCGGATCTGAGCATTTCCTCCGGTTAGTTGGACTCTTCCTGTCGGCTGTACAAATGCGGTTATGTTTTTATGGCGATATACTTTAACCACATTAGAAACTTCAGTGCTTTTTATTGTCGTAGATCCATCTACTGCTGTATGTAAATTCAGCAGTTTCAACAGTTAATATTTGCAAGGGGTGTTGGTGCACTAAATATAGTCTGAAATTATTATTAATAAATAATATTAATAATACAATTATGATTATTATTATCAGTTTACGTAAACTGTGCGGATGTCGGAGGGCTGCAGTATGAGATGAGTTTGCGTGGCCTGACCGAGTGGCGGCGCTATACCCGAAGTCCTCTTCATACGTTCCGCGAAGGCGGCCGAACCCAGCCTAGCTTCGGTTCCGGTTCGCTAACTGGGGTAACTGCGCGCTGCGACGCTCGGCTACGGCGAAATGGGCCGCTTAATGCACGGCAACATTTCTGTCGCCTGCCTGATGGTAAAAAAAAGAGAAGTTTTTGTTTCCCGATTCAACATAAACTTGTTGGATATAATTATAATGGACGACAATGGTTGTTTGTGGGCGTGGGTTTTTCTCTTTGGTTACCGACTTCTATTTTGAATAGAGACATAAAAGTTTTATCAGGGCTCTCCTTTAGCCCTGCCTAGCTGTTTGCGGACGCAGGATGTCTCCCACTCCTGTTACACCCTCACACACGAGCAGAAAGCCTGGCTGCCGCGCCGTGCCCTTCGTGTTCCCTGAGGGGAAATGCAGAACCACACCCTTTTGTTGACCTTAGTCTAAAATGTTACAGGATCTATTGCTTCAAAGTAACAATTTAACCAAGGAAGCCTTTAATGTGAACCGCACAGTGGTATATCGATGCTTCTGTTAAAGATACTGAACTGGGCAGCGGTGTTGCTGTCTGTGACATTTAACACACACACACACAGACACACACACACACACTCGTCCTTTCGTACTTTAACGCTGTTTCGTGACTCGCACTCGGGACGGCAGCCGTAGCACTTAATCACACTTCCACTGCGAGCCTTCCATCTTGGAGGAATCCGTCCACTTTCGCCGATACAGAGAACGTAACCGCAGTCGGACCTGTTTGGAGGAATTTTCGTTCGTTCCTTGCCCGCTAGTGGTAATTTTCAAGTAGACTAACAACAGGTCTTACGGTTTTATAGGGGTTTGGGGCGGATGATGAGTTGCATTGCATGCCAGGAGTTTGATTTTTCCTTTGGAAGGAGTTTGCTAGTTTCTGCCAGTGAGGCACTTTGACCTGATCGGCTGTCCCAGGAGTAATGGTGGTAGTAGCAGTAGCAGTAGCAGTAGTAGTAGTAGTAGTAGTAGTGGTGGTGGTGGGTCGAATGGCATTTCAGACATGCTGTCTTTCCTGATTTTTAATTTTTTTCTTTTTTTTAATGCTCACTGTGGCTGATGTTGCGCCATCTTGATCTGAGCCTGACTTGGACAGAAGGCAAGCTGCTGCCGGTGGTTAAAAGTAGAGCAGTGGACTGCTCTGTAAGCAGTTTCAAGACCTGCTTTCCATGCTGGGTAGCATTTGTGTGTCACACCTCTGAGCAGCTGATTGCAACAAAGGAACCAGGTTGTGCCAGTTCAGTTCTGCTCATGCTGTGATGTAGTGGTGTCCAGTGAGCATTTGGCCCGATAAACCCTTATCACTACTATATAGGCTGGTCAGTTCACTTTGGTCCGTGAGCTGCACTTCATATGTGAGTTTCATTATAATGTTAAATCAGTGTTAAGTTCAAATTTCGAATGCCATTGGTGCCTTGCTCACCAAGTCAGCGTGTCTTCCTTGACCTCTCCTGCTGGTTCAGCAGTCTGTCCGATTATCTAATCTAAACTTTCTCAGTCAGCATGCTAATGCTGCGTTCCATTTGCCCTCGGAACTCGGATTCCGAGTTTCGAAGCCGGAAGTGACGACATCCGAGAAATAACCACCACTGTTGGTGTACTTATAGGTAGCCTGCTGTAATTGGTCAGTACGAGATGGTAATTCTGCGCTCTCTTTGCATTTCGTTTCCAGTTTTTCTGGTTTAAGATTTTGTCTCATGCACAAGCATACACTGTACTAGTGTACTGTGCTTTTGACAGTGGTCTTCCTAAAATGTCACACAATTGCTCCCAATGTCAGTTCTACCCAGGAGCAGTTTTGACCAACAAGTTTATGAATAACTGTCATTGTGATGTTCTGTTTTATGCCTTCTTACTGTAGTATAGTAAGTTGCCAGCATATGTGGCTGGATATTGGTAACTTTCTAGAAATTTGTGTGACCCACTTTAATACAGACAGTTTCATTCTGGTTTTCAAATGCATTTTTATTTGTGAAGGTCATTGCAATGGAATTTCGAAAATAAATGATATTTTTCTCATTTCTCTCTTTGAATCTGACAGGTACCTGGAGCCTGGTTTGTAACACTACTCTTGTAAAGTAGCAGTAAATGTGTATTTTTATTTTTTTACAAGCTGACACTTAACAACCAAGCTATGGAACGTTGGAGAAGCAGATTTGTTTATTCTAAGCACCCGGCAGTTATTAAATTGTTCATTTTCTTTGGGGGAGCATCTCAACATAACAGCTTATGTTGATTTATCAAAAGTATTGAGTCTCTGTAGGAGAACAGCTTGTATCTAGGGCAGCAGTTGATGTACCCGTTGCAAGTGGACCTGGAATTGTGAAGATTAGGGTTCCAAGTTCCTGTCAAATAGAGCAGCTGTATTCTATAGCCTGAATGGTACAGTAACTGTGTCACTTCTGTAAATGTTCTGGCCAAAATAATACCCAACATTAAATTTACACTTTGTTATAATAAGTAGTTGCTAACGTAAATTCAACTTTTCCCTTTTTAGAAAAGTACTTAAATTGAATGTGTGTGTTATACATACTGCATATACGTAACGCATGAGGTTTCAGACTAGAATTTGCTAGTGGTTTCTTTAACATTAATGAACATATCTTCCATAACTTGCCACTGTTTCACTGAACATTTTCTGTATTTTCTCCAGAATTTGAAAGTTGTTTATTATGTCCATAGGTTATTTCATCTGCTAGGTGTTATTTATAAAGCCCTGATTTGATTAGGAAACTTGATTTGCCGTATTTAAAATACAGTTAACATGAAACAAAATTGTTTCCTGCAGGTTTTGTTTTGCATTTCCGTTCTAATAGCTTTTTCTCACGGTAGCATGTGCTTTTTGAATATCAAAATGCTGTTACAACAGTCCCAGGGGGAGTTATTCTGGGATGTGTTGCTATATTGATTTTCATTGGTATTAATACAAGGTTTGCTAACATTTTGTATTAGTCGGACTGTGGCGTTGATGCACCGTCAGTAGCAAATTAGGCGGTGAACAACCGAGTGCTTCCTTCAGGACCGGCCCACCTAGATGAAAGAGGGAAAATAATTGCTGAATTATTTATTTATTTTGCCTTTAATCTTTTAAATATGTAACCTGACACCAGGCCACGTGGGCTGCTGGATTTAACCTTTTGTATTACTATTTTGTATAACAGCATTGAATGTGTAATCATATATAATACATATAAAGATATACTACCTAGACTCGCTTGCACGGTAGAGTTTTGTTCCGGCGGGTGGCAGTGGCTCTGTTATTGTGACAGTGCAGAATAGTATCTATAATAATTTGCCATATGCACTTCCCTTGATCGATTTCTGGCTCTCTGAGGGAGGGGGATGTCAGCAGCTCAATTGCAGTAGCAAGGGGTAATTGTTCAATCACCCCAAAGCCAGTGATTAACTTACTGTTATCTGGCTACTTAATCCAACATTTGCTTGGATAAATCTATTGTTTTGCTGATGGGAATGGTTGAGATTTGCTGTTATTTCAAACCAGTGACCCTAGTCCCTTGTCCCTAGTTTCATCCTGTTATGTGCTAGAAAAAAAAAAAACTTTTTGCTTCTCACTTGGTTGCCGGACTTATTTGTGAGGCAACTTGACCCATGTTTTCTTTTTCTCCCCCTGATGTTTGTTAGTCTTTGCATGCTTTGAGTTTGTCCTAGTATAATATGACAGCGCCTCGAGGTGCCTGAAGGGGCTGGAAAGATGAGCAACGACAGTGTAATCTCTTTTAAAAGAGCACCTCGGCATTTTTGACAGGATGCCCAGCTGCTATGGAGGAACAACCTGTTGGATGATTGTAAACGCCACCTCCCCACCCCCCCTTAACGTCCTGCCTGTTGAGCTTGGAAACTACCTGACAGGATTGCCCATGGGAGGCCTGACTGAAGCCAGGGCCTGGTCCTTGAGTGGTCTTTCTTAGAAGGCAGGATGTCAGACCTGCGTGCGTGTTTGTGACTTGCATGGGAACTGCATGTGTAATAACCATTTTATTTATTTTGATGGCTCTCGCATTGCAGGCTGTCGGTGGTGGTGGCAGGGCCTCTGAAAATGGGCTGCCTCCAGGGCCGAGCCATCTGTTAGTCTGGAAGGGAGGTGGGAATGGGCTGTACATCATCCAAGGTGATCCATTGAAATTTGCTGAGTCCTACGCTGAGGCCCTCGTTTTATTTTACCAAAGCCCCTTTACCAAAATCGACAGCCCTTATCTTAATTTTCTTTCCAAATATGTTTTCCCTCTTGTACTTGTTTAAGGCCCCCACCTGATCTGGGAATTTTGGTAAAAGGTGTGTCATGGATGCAAAACATTACAATGTCTCCAGTGGTTGCTTTGTTCATATGAACAATAGCAAGACTGAGTAGAAGTGGAGGGGGATCAAATTTCAGAGATCCAGGAAGTTCTCAGCTACAAGTCTGGTGGGGGGGATGAGTGCAGGAGAGATGCAGGGACAAGGGCAATGCAGTATCTAACTGGGCCACTCTCTACTAGCACAGGATCAAAATAGCCCAAGCTGTGTGTTTGAATATGGAGAGTCTGCAGTCCTCACTGGGGTCTGCCCATTAGGGTTTGCTGCAGTGAGGACTTGGTTGAGGGACAGGCGCAGAAATCTGAACGATGGGGGTAATGCGTTGGGGCTTTGAAACGGAATCCCAGAACTGATAGCCACAACTCTATTTGAATGTTCACATTGACATAGAAAAGCTTTGTGTAGGGTGAAGTATAATTATTCCTTTCTTAACCAGGAATTACTGTACCAGTTACTATGTACTGTGCTCCTCATAAAGGTAAGACACCTGGAGGCAGGTCATGTAAAATGAGGGCACTCTGGACAGAACACCATTCCCAGTGGGTGATTGAGCTTTAACTGAATTAATGGTCACTGCCTATGACATTTCCACTTAATTTGTGGCGTTATCTGCAGACATAGGGATTTGTCATTGGGAAGGTATTCCACCCCCTGTATAATGTAGAAAACCCTTCCGTCTGCTAGGGCTGAATTATATTGGGGGGCATAAAATTCAAATCGCAACATTTGACATTTTCGTGATTTTAACAATTTAGTATTTGTAAAACAAGAAGTTCGATACTTGCACAAAATAAAATATAGCCAAATAGAACTTGTCCACTAGTAGTGTCTCTCAAATATGTTGGTGGTGTGGCAGTGAGTTGTGCCAACAGACACAAAGCAGTGCCAACAAATCACTTGCTTTTGCTCATCTCCATGGAATGCAAAATCTTTCCATATAGCAGAAGACTCTTTCAGTGACCAATTCTTGTTTGCTGTTCTTCTTTATTATTTTTTTTTAATTTCTCACATGCACTACACTGTCTGAGTGAGTCCAACAGCACAGATGAGTATAACTGATTGAGTCAAAATATGCATGCAAAGCCTGAAAGGGAACAGTCATTAAAATGGCAAATCTTGAAAAGTTGTGTCTCCTATGACAGAATAGAAATGTTTTGGTGTAACTTAATCAGCTAGATTGAGACCAGCGATATTGCAGTCCGTGCAGTGTGACAATTGTATGTGCATAACATGTGATGTCAATGTTAACATCGCACATTGTGCATGCCTAGTTTGTACCACCACTTCCTTGAAAGTACCCAAAATCATTCACCAAGTCAGAGCTGGTTTAGGACAGCAAGTGCGGGAGCCATGGGTTGTGACGGATACCCACTGCTCACTCTCCAGAGAAACTGCATGACTTATTCATTCATTTATTTATTTGATGTAATGAATATTAATCAAAGTGCTCCATTTCTGGATATTTAAGGCTCTTTTCTGATCTCTAGATTCTGCTCTGAGGTTTTTCTCTAGCTGGAAGCCCAAAGAGCTCAGGGGTACTTAAATCTGAGGTTCATTTTCTTCACCAAATCCTGGCTTGTAGTATCAAAAAACAGCATGAGAGTCTCAATGGCTCTGGCCTACATTGGTTGTCTAACTGAATTTGCTCGTACCCATGCACTCCTGGTCAGTTTTAGTCTGTCTCTTTATCCATTTTCTCAACATTTGATGGATGTTTTTCCAAAATTTTTATAAAACAACTAGACTTTTGGATTGTAGCCTGGCTTATAGTAATCTATTTTTGAGCTTGCACAAGAACAACTTGTTTGTCAGGGAGGATGTGATCAGTATAATCTTTTTTTTTTTTTTTACTTTGCTTGTCCTTCAGGAGATCAGTGAGCCCCTGTAATTTTGAGCCATTTTGTCATATTTGGTGAAAGTGGAAGGTCATGCTGGCTTTTGTGCGTCCCAACTTCCTAACCACATGGTGAGATTTATACGGTCTATGTGACGTGGATCCATTATGCAGAGATTAAGAAATATGTGGAAGTTTAATGGCCTTTCACTGTATGACTGCCTGGGGGCCTGGCGAAGTACGTTAACGAGGCTTGATTGAAAATGGAGAACGGCAGGCGTGCAGGCCCACGTGAACCTCCTGAGCTGATTAACGGCATTGTCCTCGTTGTAATCTGCCGCACACTTTTTCAAAGGAGCAGTTCAGTCGGTAAAGAAGATAAGCTTGACCATTTCAGGTACAACAATAGTTTCTGGCTAATGGTTAAAGCTGGTGTCCAATTTTTGTGACTCCCACCCCATAATGAACAATTTTTTAAATAGCTGCATAGTAATTAAAAAAAAAAAAAAATTTAACACCATTTTTCCGGTGTAAATATTGTAGCTAAAATGGTGTGAATCTCTAATTGTCCCCAGTGCTTTACATTGTGTATTTTGAAGCAGCTATCTAGTGACAAGAGCTGCTTCACTGGTTGATGCACTTGGAAGTATTTGGCAGGTTATGTGGCAAAGATGGGTCCTAATGAGTCATATATGAAGTATTCGGGCCCCAAGTAAAGCTGTGTAGACTGTTTTTAAAAAAAATCCATTCTTTAATGTAAAGTGGGAGGGAGGGAGGTATTTATCTGATACGGAATAACTTAATATACATTTGTACATATGTGTGTTGTGACTGTCATTTTATAATGGTTTGTAGTCATATGTAAATGGGGCAGATATTAGGGAGGTAGTTTAGTAAACAATGACATGAAGATATGCAAAATTATGTACATTTTGCTACCTCCTGTTTTGTCTCTTTGGTGGTGTTTGTACAACAATTGTAATTACCACTTTTTGGTCCCCACTACCATTTCCTATCCCCCCCAAAACTATTGAACCTAACCATGATGGCTATGCACACTGGGGGGGGGGGGGGGGCAACAACTGTTACTCTGAGAACATTGTGGCAATTTTATGGCTGCAGGTTAACATTTGTTTCAATTTTTATGTTACTTGGGGGAAAATCTAGATTTACAGATGCAAACATACCTTAAGTTACTGGTTTATTGGATGGTGGATTATAGTTGGTTCTGAAAATGTGCGAACATTGTACGGAATTTCAGCAGAATGTCTCTTTCAAAGAAGTGGAGCATTGTCCTTTTACGGGTGACTTCATTCAGTTGGTCTGCTTTCAAATTCCACAAAGCTCTTCCTTTTGGTGTCTAGTAGTGGTTTGTTTTGCATGTTTGCAAGCAGATTCATTAAGAATCTAATGACCCTGTACTGCTGTAAACCTGCTACTAGATGGTGCTGATAAATTTTACTTCTTAAAACATAGCTAGTGAGTCCAATATGGCTTGGTGATATCTAAATTGTAAAGTCTGCCCTTGGGCTGTGTAGCCAGCATGAATCAATCTGGCAGAATCACCCATTTATTGGGGAGAAAAGTAAGCATACTAGGACGATTTGACAAGCCAAATGCAGAGAGAATTATTGTGGATGAGGAAAACTTTTGCCATATGTGGTTGAACTTTGAACTCTTCTATTTTCCAGGTCCCCTTTGAATGTCTTAGTTTGTTTGCTGAAGCAAGTGTTATTGGTGAAGTGCACCTCACCTCTGCACTGCTGTCTGCCATCATGAGTGAGCACTGAGAGGCTAGATTACCATTTAATACACATTTTCCTTAAACCTGGGTACAGGGAAATGTACCGAATCATTCAAAAGCTTTGGTTTAATCCCATAGCTGCCTGTGTGACCTGTACCTCATTTCCACATGTCTCCTGCTCACAAAAATGTACCATAACTCTGCCTCTTTTGTTCTTCAAGAATAAAGGAGTGATGAGGCAGATGGCTTATGTCTCAGAACATTTCAGACACGCATAGGAAAAAGGTGTATTGGAGGGATGAGATGGGCCAGGTTACATGAAATTAATTCAGAATATCTTGATGTTGGCTCAGCTGACTGCTGGTCTTAATCTTAACTTTTTTATACAACAGTTCCATGTGGTCTTTGCTTATTTCTGTAAAGCAAATTTCAGGTGCTTGACCCTGGTTGAAGGTTGAATTGAATTGACCCCCTGCATTGATGCAAGTCCAGTCCTTTTCTGAGTACAATGTCCTCGTGACTGGCCCCTGGAAAAGCAAAGCCCCCCCCCCCCGAATGGCCAATCAGTCCTTTAGTTTTGGACCCCCTGTAAACCTAACCACTTTGGGTCATACTCGGATTCGAATTTGGCTGTCAAGTAATTTTATATGATGTCAGTGAAATAAATAAATGAATGTCAGGTCTGAGTGTCGGAAACTGTTTTGGCCTGTCAAATAATTTATGATGTCATGCTTTTGTGTGTTTTGGCTGGAGAGCACTCGATTTTAACTGGCCTGCCAATGTAAATTCCATTCCTATTGCCAAGACCTCAGTAAGAAATAATTTCAATGGTATCTGGGACTATCAAACTGAAAAGGTTTTTTCTTTCCTTAATATAAGAAAGAAAGGCATAAATCCTTAGATGTAGGATATGGCAGCACCATTTCATCTTCTCTCATTCTTGCCTTAAGTGTACAAACACTTAAGGTATCCTCTAAAAGCCATCACCGCAGGAATTATCTACTTTTGTGCATCATATCTCTGGCATCCGGGGCAGTGGTTGAGGATTGGTGTATCTGTGCAGGTCAGGTATGGGCAGCTCAGAAATCAAACCATGATGACTGGTATCGTGACACTGGGATAATCCTCTTAGATAAGACGTGTTTCATGAAGAGATCCACACTGGTTTCTTTCCTTCCTTTCCAGGCTGCAAAGGCAAGCAGAAAGCTGCCTTGCTTGGAGTACCTGGTAGTCTTATGAAACCCACTGTTTGTAAAATGACATGCTGGGGGGGCTGACCTGCATCAACTTGGAAGGGGGCTGCACCAAAAGTTTCTTCTAAAAAAAAAAATCTTAAATCCAATGGTTTGTAATGACCTTAATTTGCATCATGTAATTGCCAGTAAGATGCTTTTGCAAATGGTTCACCAAAAGGAAATGGTCTTTTCCTTCATAACGTTTAATCATTTTCAAGATTGTTGGAAGCTACTGGCTGTAATGGCTTCTGTGTGTGCGTGCTTGGCGTCATTAATTCAAATTGAGTTCATTTTAATAATTATCAAACTATTAATGGCTCTTGAGGGTGATGGCAAGTAATGAATAACCTCAGAAACTCAAACCGTACTGGATGGACATATCATGCTCAACAATGAATGGTGTTTTAGTGCAGATTGATTTGTCTCATAATAACATTAATTTTTAACTCTGAGCCTTGTCAGATTTTTCAGGGAGCAGTTGTGTACACTCATTAATGGTTTTTACGCTTTATCGCAGAGGTCAGGTCACAATCTCATGGGGGCTCAGAGGATTCAAACTAATAATGGGAAATAATACTTCAGATATGCCTGCTGATCATTCTCTAAACATTTGTAAGAAACACGTTGATAGGAGTTTTGTGTGACATGGAGAATGAGATTGTGAGAACTGAGTAACGCATAGCATTACACAAAGGTGAAATGTTCACATTAACAGCCCTGCACAGAAAATGGAACGATTTCTTTCTTGTATGATCTGCTAGGAATTGTATGGCCTTTTAGTAGGGGTGGGCGATATGGTCAAAATATTAGATCATGATTTTTTAACAGTTAAATCACGATCACAATTTTATCACGATTTTTAGATGGATTTGTAACTAT
>JAODKN010000104.1:8434771-8450975 GCA_026774425.1 Petrocephalus zakoni | reverse complement strand
ATATATGGATGGAAAATCTATTTTGAAATATAATGCGTAAACACGTTTTCCAATCAGCTCTGAATATAAGTGCATTATGGTGCGATTCACTTACCTCGGAGGTTGGAACTCGTAACTGGTAATGACGTCTCGTACGAGTTCACCACGTTCCAGTACAACAAGTTAGATCTGTGACTGCCACATTTTTGGTGTAATGCCGTAGTTTTTGTATGGAAATTATCGGTGATTCTGTTAATGTTTCTTTTGGTAAGTCTGTTTCAAGCATGGGTTATTTTTTTTTTTTTTTTTTTTTTTTTTTTTTTTTTAGCGGTCTCAGATTAATTGATGTGTTACTGTAATACACCAAAAAATATAGCTCATATTAGAAACTCTTCTTTTTAAAGCGGTTGTCATCCAATTTTTATACCTGTTCTGAAAGAACAATTCCTTTTTTTTTATAAATGGTCTTAATATTGCCTGTAATTGAAAATACCCTTCTGCGCTTTTTGATTTAAGCAGAATTCCAGAAGCAGTAAACACATAATTCTCATCTAGTTGAACCAGCCCTGTATATTATTCTATTTTATTACTTGGTGAGGTTTTCACGTGAGTTTTGGACTAATTCTAAGATCTTTAAGCTGGCTTTAAATCTGAATTCACTATACTGCCAGAGTAGTTTATCAGCCGCAGTATAATGAGAGGCGTATTTCCTATAGTGGGGCCCGTTTTGGCTTATGCAGTTTATTAAAGCACTTCTGTCTTGCATAGGATATGGTTTTTGTTTTAACTCGCTAACAAAATAAAACCGTAAATGTAATGAACCATTTTAAAGACAATGGTAATTAAAGCAACTTGAATTCAGTTTCTGTCATGCCTTTTAACTTTTTTAGTTTTGTTTCCGTAAGAAAAGTAAAAGTAGAAAAGTAATCTCTGGTTTTTGGGCATTTTTATGCTACATTACTGTCTGCATAATATTTGTCTTGCTTCGTTGCATTAGTTAAATATTTTGTTCTGCAAATTTGTGGACCCTGGTGTCCCATCCTGGGCATAGCCCAGCCTTATGTCCTATGCACCGAGCCCCCAGTGATGCTGACCATGAGATGCACTTAGAACTGTGTTTCTCAATCTTGCTCCTGGAGTACCACCTGCCAGAAAGTTTTCGGTCAAACCCGCACTGCTTACAACCTACCACCTTCATCATTAGGCCATTAAGAAAGACCTGATGCTATTCAGGTCAGATTGCAGCAAAAACTTTCTGGCAGGTGGTACTCCAGGAGCAGGATGTGTGGATTGATGGATATTTTTATATGATTGCTGTCTTTACCAACCTTTCTTCCTCCAGATGAATTTTCATGAAATGTTTGAATTTGTTAACCACTTTTCTGGGATTAAACTAACTAAACCATTTAGTAGAGAGCGCACAGATGAATCACGCAAAACGCATACTTCAGTTCTTGATTTAACACCAGTCTAATTTGTCTTGATGGTTGCACTGTTGCAGGTGCTAAATGTCTAATTCCTGAGAGCCCTTTCTTCCTGTGGCATGACATGATGAGCTTTGTGGGTCGTTAGCCTGGCGGGAATGGAATGAGCCAGCAGGTCAACATGGCTTCCCCTCATTTCTCATCTCTCATTACTTTGTCTGCTCTCATGACTCTCTGGTCACCATCCCATTCAGCTGTTCTTTGGATGGAAATTTATTGAACCGCTTAGATCGTCATACTTAAGGAGCTGGCATGCTACGCTAATGGTTTTGTAAGATCAGCTTGAAATTTTGAACTCTTGTCTGATTTGGACATCTTCACCATATGCTGCGATGACGTTTAAATCTGGTGAGATTAAACCTTCTTGAAACAACCGAAGGCTAGTGACGATATGCCCCAGGCATAGTATTGGTGAATAATTCAGTCAGTGTAATCCTACATGCATTACGATCTGGCTTTGCTTTTTGCTAATAATGCAGGTTTTTTTTTTTTTTTAAGTTTATCATGGATTTATTGTATTCCCTGAAAGGGAAATGCACATGGTTTTGGCTCCGTGGTTCTGGGTCAGTGCAACAATAACTCAAAAATATTTCATGCATCTTTTTAAAACTTTGCAGGCACATTGCATCGGTGAAGATCTGGAAATGATCAGAGAGAAGGGTAGCTTCAGATGCTTCATTTCATTGCCATAACTCAAAGTATTTGATGGCCACTTCACAAAACATCATGTGGATAGCGATACTGATTTTCATTTTGAGCCAAATTGCAACAAAATTGAAGCAGCAGCACTAGGTTGCACCAAAGAAGGAAAGGGTGGCTGCTGAAGACGGTTGATCTCGTCATCAGAGTAACTCTAAATTAGGGGTGTGCGATATGATGATATTAGATCGTGAAGGATTAGAACGTGTTGATGATCTGCCAAAGTAGAGAGATCGTAGTATCGTCTATAGGGCACATTCTATCTATTGCTGTTCTATGGTTTAGCCTGAAAACAAAACGGTGACATTGTGCTTAAGCTGCGAATATTCAGGGTTTTTTTTTTTTTTTATGAGTCAGCACCTTTTCATCATTATTTAGCATTTTAAGAAATTCGATTCATTATTGGTAGAATTACTGTATTTGATATTCATCACTGCTGCCATTGATAATCTGTATTGCACTATTTCCCATTGTTAAAAGATGAGAACTATTAGCTGTAAGCTAAGCTCAAGCGGGGTATTGTTTAAATATTTTCTATATGCCTGTAAACCGACGTGGCATGACACTTGCTTGCAGTAGTGAAAACATCCATATCAGTTTAATGATCATTATTAGATATTTGTTTAAAAAACACGGTAGTGATTATAGTAACACACTATTTTGGCTCATGTCCTTTATTATTTGTGATTGAAATATTTGAAAATGTATTAAATGGATTGTGAAATAATAAAGAGTCTTGCTTTATGACAAGCGAATAGAAACTGGCAGTTGATTTGCCGGTATACGAGAACCCGGAAGACGTGTGTGCATAGAGCTATGTTTTTTACAAATCCATCATGATAAAATCGTGATCGTGATTTAACTGTAAAAAAAAAATTGTGATCTGATATTTTTGCCATATCGCCCACACCTACTCTCAATGTATTTCATGGATCATCTTCAAACTTCCCAGTAGCATTGTGTAGGTCAGGGTTCCCCAGTTCTAATCCTGGAGGGCCAATCTGCTACATGGTTTGCAGATCTCCCAGCTCAAATACACCTGTTTCAGTTAACCAGCTAATTGCAGATTTCCCTTCTCAAAGGGTTATAGCCTGGCCCTCCAGGACTGGAACTTGGGGATCCTCTCGCATCTGGGGCCCATTTCATCACACCGAAACTGAAGCAGTGACACTTAATGGTGGCACCTGAAAGGACAGCTACGGAGCCTGATTTACATTGAGACAAATCACAAAAGGGCTTTAACAAGAATCTTTTTTGTAGTGGTGGGAAGTGTGCAGTGATTTGGAAAAGTTGGGGATGGCTGGGAGGAGTATGGAATAGAGGGAGGTGTGATTCATGCTGTTGAAACAACAAACTTTGTTTTAGCCTGTTGTCACAGTGTGGCCTTTCTACCAGAACCTGAGGGTAGCTCATTTCATGCCAGCCTCCAGATTGATATGGCCAGCAAAGGTGCTCTTCCAATGGTGGCTATTTATATGATCAACGTACGCGTATCTCATCTCGTCATAGGGGAATGGCTCTCGGCTCCTCAGAACTAGACGAGCAGGTCTGTGGAATGCTGCCCTTCCACCAGCCTGTTGCCACTATAATCATTTAAATGAAAGAAGTTTTCTCATCCTGAATTGGGACACGGCCTGAAAGGATTCTGGGGCTTAATTACATCTCCTCCTCAACATTCCATTGTTTAATGACTTCTGAGATGCAGTGATCTGCAGTTGCCATTTTAACATTTTACTACTGTAGCCTGTTCATACAGAGTTTATACAATTCAGGTTAAGCACCATCCTCCTGGATACATTATCAGTCTGTCCTGGGACCTGAACTCGCACCTCTAGCTGTTTTGTAAGTTTTCTAACCCTGAGCTACATGCTGTGCTGCTTCTTGTCCTAATCCTATTAGCAGTTGTGCACATTTTTTGTGGAAAAATGCAACCCCCTGCAGCCCTCCCTTTCTGCCGGTCATAATTACTTGAGGTCCGAGAACAATGCTGTCCTGCTGAACAGGGCTGTATTTGGCAGAGGCTTATCTGAGCCCTACTTCTCTGGCCCGGCCCAGTCTGCCTAGTCCATGATTGTATTTCAGGGTCCGTATGAAAAGGGCAGCCTGTCAGACGCCCCATAGCACAGGAAGAGGATTGTGTTTCACAGGACGGGTTTCTGACCATTGCTGCTTCTTTGGCCTGTTGATGTCTGGCCAGCCCCAATTCTCTGAGGCACATGGGTGTAAACTTGTGACCGTCTGGACGGAACAGTGGAGGAGAATCTGTTTTGCCTTAGAAGTGAACATTGCCTTGATATGAACTTACTTTTGAGGAAATCATCAGCGTGGCAGCAATGTTTTTACCTGTCACTGTTCTGGTCATCCTTCCTGCAGACACCAGTATACTTCAAAGGATCAGTTGCAGTCTGCCATCTTGAACTTTTGAACTCGGACTGCTGTGCCATAAATGGATGTTTGTTTCACGGTCTGTAAGGGGCTTTACATGTACGTTTTGGCTGAGGTCCTGAAATGTGCCCTTCTGTGTAAGCACTTTTGAAATTGTTTTAATGTTGGTTGTTTTGGACTGCGTGCTGATCCCACTCGGAATGATTTTGCAAGCCAACCCTCTCCCCCTCCCGCCAGATCTTCAGTTTTCAAAGCTGGGGGGGAAAAAATAATTATCTGGTTGTGATTATGCCCTGTTACTTAAGGAGTAGGCCAGTGTGATTGGCTGCTGCACTGCCTGTTTATTTAGCTGCCTGAATTAACTGAAAATGTCCCACTGCAGGTACTGATCTCAGATTCCCCTACCCTGGGGGGGTCGGCCTCACTCCCGCCGCTGCTGCTTTCCCGTATTGCACCCTTTTTTATTCTTCCCCTCTACTCCCCCCTCCCTACTTATTCAACACTTGTAAAGACTGACCGCTGGAAGACCGTATTGCTAAAGTGACACGCTTGGCGATATCAGTCAACCAGCCGGAAGAGTGTACCGCCGTAAAGCGCGGTCTGTCTCGAGAGGTCCTCTACCAGCTCGCCGCGAGCGAGTGGCGGCTCTAGACAAACACGGCACTGCTGCGGAAGCGGAAGATGACAGCGGCCATCACCTAGACATCAGTACAAATTCATCCCTGCCTTGATTAAAAAAATAATAAATAAAAAAATTGTTGGGCAATGCCTTTTTATGCCTTAAGCTCTGCTTAAGAAAAGCATCCATTTTTTTTTTTTGTAATGTTAATAAATGGCGAGGGAGAAGTAGTGTTTTATCACAAGGAATGTAGTTTCTCCAGGGGCAAAAATGATGCAAGTGACTTTTCATACGTTTCACTGGAATTGCTTTTATGCACTACATGTCTTGATAATCCTGAACTCAGGTTTGAAGGCTTGCCGATAATCCCCTCTTGATCTGGATTGTAAACATTAGAAAAGGAATCTCAGGGTCACCTCTGTTCTAGATGGATCATCTTTGAGGGCAGGTGCAAGGCAGTGTCATGGTAAGACATGGACTGGTCATGCTGTCTCACCAACGGACTAGGAGAGTCAGGGAATCACTTTCTTCTACGTGCGACACTGACTGGGGTTTTACCAGTCAGGCTGAACTCTTTCAGGTCTCCGTTGCAGACTGGCATTACAATCCACACACCCTCGGGGTCCACATAGAATAATAATCTAATTTAGGAATGATGTAACAAAACTGTTCTTGGAACCTGAAGGTCATTTAACACAAGGATTTTTGGTAAGGTTAAAACTGGAACAAAATGGACGCTGGGAACACACATCAGTGTTAAACCTGGCGTAGTTCAAGCAAGTGGTCAAGCCCCCTCAATGGAGGGCACTGAATGTGCTGTCTACCTAGCCACTTTTGTGTGGGGTTTAGGTAATGGTCCCCCGCAATCTGCTACCTTGGTCCCTTCATAAATGGACTGGTTAATAGTCATGCAGGTGGCTTTCCCAGGCTGAGCATTGTCCACTTTGTGTGTGAATCCAGAAGTCTGGGTAATCAGGTCCTGTTTTTGTTTTCAGTTTCAACTTGTTTTAACAACCTAGGATTTCTAATCTTGGAGATGAATGAAGTAAAACAAACTGTTGTGACACATGGATTATTCTCTTTGGGGGGGGGGGATATCCACCTTCATGTTCTTTTTAAAACATGTCCACTTTGTAATAAATGCAAGTGATGCTGATTACATGGAGAAAACAGGGCAGAAACATTTAGTTTTAGAAACTGCTGGAAAGGGGTGCTGTGGGCTTGACCCAGTACTGAAATAGATCTTAATCCCTACAAGTAGAACACAGGGTTTTAGGACCTTGACAGAGGTGCTTTGGCCCAATTGTGAATGTCTGGCTTGCTGTCCTATTTCAATAAGAGTAAATCTATTGCACTTTGGGCAATACCTTTTTCCATTTAGTTACCCCCGCCATAGTTCTTACCTTTTTGTTATTGAGTGTTTTGCCAAAAAGTAGGCATTTTTTTTTCCCTTTTCCTGGGAAGCCATGACTTGAATTCTAGGGGGGGAAACTCTACATATCCCAGTAAAGGGGGAACCTTGGGCTTTGTGATGACAAGCATGAATCCATGAAGAAGCTGATGATGAGCTCTGACACATCCTGGCAGGGTGTAGTGGGAAAACAATTCTGCTGCCCATTAACTTCACATTCCAGCTTAACAGAAATATTCTAACAGAACGTCTCGTATCTCCAGGTAGTTCCTGAATATGTTGAGCAGTGTTTCCCAACCTGGTTGTCGGGAACCGCTAGACTGTCGTCCAGGTTGGGAAACACTGATGTAGTTCTCGCTAACCCTTTTTACTGAAACTTTGATCCTTTTGGGGATGGTTAACTTGGTAGATTTTCATATAAATACTTTAATGTTGTCATATCAGAATCTTTTTGAAAGAGGTCGTCATACTTGACGCCTGAAAAGTGTTTATTGCTATGTGATTTAAAAAAAATGTATATTTTTTTTATCACTG
Organism: Petrocephalus zakoni; assembly: GCA_026774425.1. Taxonomy (NCBI): domain Eukaryota; kingdom Metazoa; phylum Chordata; class Actinopteri; order Osteoglossiformes; family Mormyridae; genus Petrocephalus; species Petrocephalus zakoni. The sequence goes on along the minus strand of JAODKN010000104.1, from coordinate 8,443,864 downwards.
CTCTCTGGATGGTCTTAATGTGTTCCCTAATTTTGAATTGCATGCAGGATCAGCTGAAATTACGGCTAGCTTTCTATTTGAAAGCCTAACATTTCCCTCTATATTTATTGCTTGCATGTTTGCGGTCTCTCGTTGTGACATACCTGAATAATTTATGAAACTGATATGTGGGTGGGTTTGTGCCCTTTAGAAAGTGCTTCTATGCACGAACACATGTACCTCAATGGCCAGCAGTATCTTATCTGCATGGGGATCTGCTGTTTCCATGGTTACAGGACCTTATGACCCCTTTGGCCAGGTGTCTGAACTCCCTAGCACCCCACCCCATAAATGAGGGCAGATGGATATTAATGATAGATATATTTCCTGAAATAGGAACAGGGAAGTCTGAAATGCTGATGCATAGAAGGGGTGATCAGAATGAAGATGGTGCTGTAATGCATGTGAAATCTATAGCATAACCACATTATTTGCTTTGGTATACTGAACTTAACTTATTCTAACAGAAAAGTAAAATAAAAAAAATATATATTTATTTTACTTTTCTGTTAGAATAAGTTAGCTTGCAGCTGAAAGGCATTTCCTCATTTTCTTAATACTTGAATGTAATGCAGTGTTTGTTCATAATCTTCCCTGGGGAGAAATGACAAAAAAGCAGACCTGTTCATGGGCTAGGTTCACCAGGCGTTCGGTAGACTGCCATGTAACGCAATGCACGAGAACATTGTCCATCACTCTGATGCTTGGTCAATGTGGCCTAACCAGGACGTTTGGGGTGGTTGGTCTGATGTCATTAATTCATTGCTCTTGGGTTCCTAGCATGAGCCAAGTGCCTCTTAAACAATGGAAGACCGATGTTCGAGCGAGCTTATAGAGCACACTGTGTCCCATTGTCCTTCCTCGTCCGCGGAGAGGCAGCTTTACAAAGCAGCGTTGTCGCAGTCAAAGCCAAATGAGCGCTGAAAGGTAGCAACTGGCATGAAGCAGCGAAGCGATTTGAGTGCCGCCGCTAATGCGCTCCTCCAGAAGTGACTGAGTGCGTCGGGCTGAGACTGTTTCTAAGTAACGAGCTGATGCTCTGCCTCTACCTGCTAGGCGAATGTCCCTTGATTTCCAGGGTCACCTAAGGTGAAACTGTGGCATTTCTATTTTTCTTTTTTTTCTTTCTGCCTCAGCATCGCTGCGCACATTTTGGTCTAGACATCAGAATGAGTTCACTGCTACATAATCACTTGCTTTTCCTTTTTTAAAATAATGTTGACGACTTAATACGTTTGTGTCCTTCCAGGCGTGAGTTGTAGGCTTTCCACAAAGTAAATCACATCCTCCATTAATAATCCCAAAAACTACTGTCTTGGCTCTGGAATGAAATGACTGCTATACAGTAGCCAATACAACAGCCTAAGCCAGTGCCTCCCAATCCGGTCCTCCGGGACCCACAGACAGTCCACGTTTTTGCTCTCTATGAGAGCTGGGAGGACTGAAAATGTGGACTGTCTGGCAGGGAGCTCGGGAGGAGCAAAAACATGGACCGGCTTTGGGTCCCCAAGGACCGGATTGGCAGACACTGGAGTTATTGGATGCTGAGCCGTAATGCGCTGCCTTGCATTGCTTACATAAGCCTTGCTTTCACTCACGTTACCCTCCTCTCCTTCCCAGAGAGATGGCAGCGATCAGGAAGAAGCTGGTTATTGTGGGGGATGGAGCATGTGGAAAGACTTGCCTTCTCATAGTCTTCAGTAAAGACCAGTTCCCTGAGGTGTATGTGCCCACCGTGTTTGAGAACTACATCGCAGACATCGAAGTGGATGGGAAGCAGGTTAGTAATGGAGCAGTGTCTCTGGCTGTCATCGCCATGGTCAGGTCCTAAACTTTTCACTTAAATGCTCTGATGTCTGCCTGCTTTTGTGCTAGTGACTTTTTTTTCTTTCTTTCGTCATTTTGAAGCTGCATAAAATCACGGTGATTTAGTCCCGTCCCTTTCACACTTCATCTCCACTCGAGGCCAGCTCTAGCTTCTGTCCATCTGGCCCAGCCAAATTCCCCCATCAGTCAGCGGGAGTGAAGATGAGAAGTTAAGAACATGGATTCAGACTTCTAAATGCTGTTTTAAAATGCCATTGTCATCAGAAGCAGATTAACAAACAAAACATCTCTTACAATGGGAACAGTAAATGTCATAGAGAAGAACGTCATTTTAAACCTTGATATCTGGCAGACTGTTTCCTTGGGATATGAGGAATATGAACATGCATGCGTGCGCGTATGCACACACACACACACACACACACACACACACACACAGTCCTTGAATAAATGTCCAGGAGTGCTTTTGTATACATCCAGAAGCTCTCTCTGTATGCAGTAAAAGGACAAGGACCATGCATGGGTGCGAGTGGAAGCTGAATGAGCACTTTCCCCTACGCATTCTCTAATATCTGTCCCTCTTTCTGGGTGTCGCTTTCTTTAAGTACGCATCATTGTTGTTCTTCATTTTTTATTTGCTTTTTTATCTGGATTGTATACTTGATGCTATCATCAGTTCGGGGAATATGCCTTCCGATAAGGGATCCCGCAGTATGATGGTCGCACTGTTGGTACTTGTTAGTCGTGATGCATCATGCTTGCTACTTTCAGGCTGCGCGTTCTGTGCAGTCTGTCCACATTCACTGCATTCCATTAGTGAGTTGGTTATTGTCCACTTCAGTTCCGTTATACTATCATTTATATATGGCTGTGTAGCGCGAAGGACCTTCCCTAGGGGCACAAGAACAATTTCCCCGGTATGATTTCAGAACTCTTGCACTTTCATCACTGCATTGCCTACAGGCTCTTTCTTAGTGACTCTGCTTTTACTGTGAGTTTAGGTTGAGTCCTAAATTTTACAGCCAAACCATTACATGCACCCTCTGGTGTCAGTTCCATAACTTTCTGGACAGAGATGGGCTCAAATACATTAAAATGTATTCTGTTCCAATTTACAAATACTGTAATGTAACAAAATGAAATACTTTTTCCACACTGGTGTTTTGTACTTAATTAACATTTGAGTAATTTTTGTATTTTACATGCAATTTTAAAATGCAAAAATACATGTAAAATGATGACACATGACGTGTACCATTACAGCCCTTGTATAGTATTTACAAAATTTTAAACATTTTGTGATGGACTGGTTATAGCATTAACTGTGAAATCAAAAATAATTTTTTATAACACTATTTTACGTAATGTGAGCTCAGCAGGCTGCTTCTGCAGCAGCGGGTTGAGGTTGGGAGTGATCTGGGAGAGGGAGCTGCGATACAGATGTTCAAAATCTCGTACCGCAGTTTTAGTCTCGGATCCAGTTACACCTTTAATTTATACCCAGTGTTTCCCACAGAATTAGTGGTGGTGGCTGACGGGTGCCAGTGTGTGCCTGTGCACACGCAAGGAGGCACACCAACGCTTCCTTACATGAATTATCATAATGCGTGAATTTCCCACTTTGTTTTACTGTAGGGTACTGCCCATGAGCAAACTCAAAGAAGAAACTGTTTTTTTAGAGATGCATATAATATTTGTCAAGTTTACCAGTCAGTTCCCCCTTTTGCACAACCGTATAAAAACACCTACATTCAGTCCTCAGGAATAAAAGTAGCTAGCCTGATTTATATCTAATGAAGTCTTCCATATATGACAAACCACAAGATTTTACAAACTAAAAAAAAAAATCGATTTCTGCTTCCACACTTATTGTCCTCTGCACTGCAGTTGCGATAAAGCCATGGGTGACGGGCCCGTTTTTACACATTACTCCCATTGCGTTGTCTGTCCTTGGGTGATGTTCTTTATATCCGTCATGCAGCCTAGCATGGCTAACGCCCTTCTGGCTAGCTTTGCACAGGTGCCAGCCCTAGGGCCCTGTCTTGCAGTCTCACTAGCTTGCTGACACTGCCCCACAGGTGGAGCTGGCCCTATGGGACACAGCTGGCCAGGAGGACTACGACCGCCTGCGGCCGCTCTCCTACCCTGACACTGACGTCATCCTCATGTGCTTCTCCATCGACAGTCCTGACAGTTTAGGTAAGGATCTATCTCCATTACCATGGGCTTCAGTTAACCTAGGAAATTATTGTTAATACCTTGTGGAATTATTTGAATGACGATAGTACCAATGATTCATTTCTGTATGGGGGGGGGGGGGCGCTACCTCTCTAGACACTTTTTAATATGACAGTCAACCACCAAGTATTTGTAATCCTGAGTCAAGGCTTGTGTGTCTGTGTAAAGCTGAGATGTTACATAGCGACTAGCACATATTCTTATGCTCCACATTTGGCTCTGCTGTGTGTCTATTGCTCGTGACCGTGGTCATTGATCAAACATGGCAGAGAACATCCCGGAGAAGTGGACCCCCGAGGTGAAGCACTTCTGCCCCAATGTCCCCATTATTCTGGTGGGCAACAAGAAGGACTTGAGAAATGATGAGCACACGAGGAGGGAACTGGCCAAGATGAAGCAGGTATGCTCTACTTTGGCCTCTGTTCTCTGTGGAAGGGCAGAACCAATGGTACATTCTAGTCTTGTGGTGAATAACTAGGTTGGTACCACATTCCTCATTCCATGTACCAAGCCGCTTCATCATCACAAGGCTAGAAGTAATAAAACCAGAAAACATTGCAAATAATAGTAACGATCCTAATGATCACTAGTTTGAATGAAGGTGCTTTTTCATATGTCAGAATGCTGGTTGTTTTTGCTTTTCCTGCAGTTGCCGTCTTTATAATGTACTAAAAAATATCCAAGGTCAAACACAAGATACTGTGGAGAATGAGTGTTCCATTTAAGAAGACAAATTTTACTGTTTTGCTGAAAGTGTTGCATTTCTGAGAATGGTTCCGATGCGGTATGTCTCTAGCATTTAACCACTTAGGATCTACAGCACACTGTGGAGCTTCCAGCCCACTGACAGCTCAGTTCACGCTGACTTCCTGAAACTGAGCAGCTCGTCTTGCATAGTGTATGTGTGTAAGCAGTAGCCTGGAAAATCGGGGGTGGTCCTGGTTCTACTTTATTTGCTTAGTATATAATATTCAGCGGTAGATAGTGTCCCACCCACTAGGGGTATTCGGTATGCCCTGGGGGTGGGGAGGAGCTGGCGGATCCACTTGATAGGGGGCAACTTTCTGCAGTGATTACTGTAGATGGTAAATGTAGCACAAACACCAATCCTAGTTAAAAAGAACGGCATTATGTGCCCCCCACCTCCCTGGGAAGTGAGCAGTGACTGAATGTAGTGTAACACAGGTGTCTTTGTCCACCCAGGAGCCTGTCAAGCCTGACGAGGGCCGGGACATGGCTAACCGCATAAGCGCATTTGGCTACCTGGAGTGCTCGGCCAAGACTAAAGACGGAGTCCGCGAGGTGTTCGAGATGGCCACCAGGGCGGCGCTACAAGTGCGCAAGCGCAAGAAGAGAAGTGGCTGTTTATTGTTGTGAAGTTTGTGGGGTCTGGAAGGTTGAGGGTTGTTGGGGGGGTGGCCAAACATTAATAAATCACCAGACGGAGGGTCCCCAAGTAACATCTGCCTCATGTTTCTCACAAACAAAAATGACAGAAGAAAAAACAAATACTGAAAACAAGGCAAACGGGGCAGATCCATCGCTTGGATATTTTGTATTTACTTTTTTCTCACCTGGTAGCTTTCTCCCATTTGGTTTGTTTCTGCAGCTTATCATCCTGATCAAGTGAGGAAATGGATAGTATGTATCTGTCTGTCTGTCTGTCTGCATGCATGTTTATGTGCACATGCATGTCTCTTCAGCTCACCCACAAGTTAGCAGCACATTGATTTGTGAGCTTTGCTTGATGTCATATAAATAATAGGGTGGAGGATTGCGCTAGCTCCCTCGTCGAAAGGGTGAAGTGGATGGTGTGATGATCAAACGAGAGCCATGAGTTGGTCTGACAGAATCCAGCTTTGCCCAGTACCTTCCAGCCTTAACATTTTACATTTGAAGTGACATGTGCAGATTAAACCCGTCAACTGATTCTTGCCCCTCCCCCGCAACCACCCCCCAAGCTGTCACGGAGGTGTAGGAAGCTGCGGGGAAGCTGCCAGTCTCCTGTCACAGCCTACGTCAGTGTAGTCAAATGGGCACTTTAGCCTTCCCACTTGTCAACATGAGGAAACTGGGCCTTTTTTGAACAGAGGGTGTTCGGATCACAAGCTGCAATGCTATTAGACTGCATTTCCCAACCTGTACAGGGACCTCCAGATAATCTACATTTTTGCAAAAACATGGACTATCTGGGGCTCCCTGCGGGCCAGGTTGGGAAAGGCTGCTGTAAGATGTTGCCATATGTTCATATAAGACTGTCCATGAGGGAAAAGACCGTAGCCCAGCCACCCATCTTTAGCCACCTATCATTCAGATTCTCTGTGGAGCAATTTCGTTTTGTCAAACATAATCACAATGCAAGGAAAGATGGGTGAAATGTAAGGTAAATAACTGGTAGAAATCGGAACCTTTAAAATAAATAAATTTGTAGGAAGAAAGTGGATCTGAGAGTGCCAAGATGTTCCGGGATGTTCCACCAGCAATGCAGGCCAGAAAACACGGAGTAGTTTTTCCAGGTCTGCAGCCGGACTTAATGGTTTACGACCTGGACTGATGAATAGATGACTGGGAATTCAGGTACCAAGAATTTTGCTGTTGTTAGAAAGCTGCCTAAATTGTTTCTCATGTATAAACTGAAATGTTACACCTGCACGTCACTATTTGGATAAGACTTTGCTTTACAGCTATGATGTATAATCATGATGATGAATGTAGGGCCTTTAGCTCTTCTTTCCTTCTGGCTTCTGGTTTGATGGACTTTCTTGCCTCGCAGTCTTTCTGTATAGGGTTTCTGGGTCATTAAATGACTGGGTGATCAAGGGGAGGGTTTTTCTTTATGCCTCAATTTTACCCCATAAACCCCCACAGCACTGCTGTAATGCCTTGAGTTGACTATGGAAAATTAAATCTATGAGTGTAAGCTGGGCATCACCTGTTTGAAATCAACATATCATAACTTTAATGGAGCTCTCCTGCTCAGCACTTCACCCCAGCTGGACAAAGGCCAGTCAAGCGTTTTATTTTTGTCAGTAAGATAGCCATAATTGTCTGTGACCTGTTTGCCTTATCTTTTTGATATGACAGATTGAATTTATGTAAGTGTTGAATGCTTGCTAGTGTTTGACATCCTTGACATGCTAGTGCTGCTTGCATTAGGCTTCAGTCCTTAAGGTAAGGAGGCCTGAGAAATCCCAGTGTTTACTGACTGAGCTGATCATGGTAGCATGGCACCTGTAACACCTACTTGGACTTTTATCCTCTTCTTTCAAAGTGTGCCATTCAAATGCTAAGCTGTGTATGGTTTTGTTCTCAAAGCTCACATGGCAGGAATTATAAAGTGATTATACAGTTGGATTTTGCTTCATAGGGTTACTAGTTGCCACTGACTTGCAGAGTGGGTTTCCCAATTACTCACTCAGACTAAGGAACACTTGCTCATCTATACCAAGTTGGGTCTCCCTAAGCATGTTAAATGTGTATACGCACAACCTTAGGAGCTATGCTGTGAGCTACAACTAATTTCACCGTGCTTTACAGCTGGCAGTGACTTAAGACCATTCAGTATGGGCCCTCCGACATTTCTTTTTCTTACATTCCTCCAGTTGATCGTAATGCTGACCCCAAACAGCAGCACTGGATAGCAAAAGGTCGGTTAACTCAGACGCACTCATCTGAAGTGTCACTCATCTGATAACGGCGTGTTTGTTCAAGCGGAGGCTTAAGTGAAGGGAACAACTTGCTTAATGATGCTTCAGACCAAACTCAGAAATTTATTCGATGAAAGGACATAGATATGAGTTAAATGTGTAGAGTGCAAAGGTCAGAATGTGCTGTATAGACCTAGATCTAGGGGATGCTAGAACCACAGTGTTCGTCCGATAGGCTTTTGTGTGATGTGGTTTTCAGCAGATCCCTATAAAGGAAATAAAAAATCTTATTTAAATATCAGCTTATATGGAGAACACTGCCCCCTAGAGTCTGTAAGTAAGAGGGGATCAGGGTGCAGCAGCCTTATATACAGCATATTGCATTGTAGACTGAACAAACTTGAATATTTTTAGTTTCTCAAAGAACAGTGTAGCCTAGAAACTCAAAGGAAAGGTGAAAAGACCTGACATGGAAAAATAATAAATATTTCCGGCTGATGACATTGCCATTATATATATATATATATATATATATATATTACACACAACACAACCATTTATGAGGACTTCATTGTTGGCCAAAGGAGTACAGTCATCTGTCCTTTTTAAAGGTCAAAGTTCTGCAGGGATTCTAGGGATTAAAGTATGGGGCCATCTGTAATGGATTTCAGAGCGGACACACAGAACGAAGACCCTCTGAATCCAACACAGAATTGAAGACCACCCGATGGCCTTTGTACTAGTGGAGCATGTGCTGTACTGAGTAAAGTGTTTGTGAGAACGTCATATGTGTCTAAGATTAAGCATCAATACATATTGAGATTTCTATATAAATATATACATACAGATGACTTTATCCTTTTGTTTGCATGGGTCTGTACCTGACCTCCCTTTGCTACTGTATTTGTCTTTTGGGACAACTTTGGTATGTTGGATTTTGTTTTCCTCACTTATTTGTTTTCCTTAATTTTCCAAGATCAATTAAAAGTGCTAAAATTATCCAGATTTGTATAAATGCTGATTGTCAATGCTTTGTAAACAAACCTAGTGTTGTAGCGAATGTTCAAATAAAGTGAACGACATCACACTTTTTAATGGCATCTATAAACCATGCTTTTTACATTGTGATGCTTCAATTTACCTGTGTTTGAATCTTTAAAAGCTGGAAAGTGAATGTTGACTTCTGCTGCCTGTTTATAACAAAATATTTAGAACATAAGAACTATACAAACGAGAGGAGGCCATTCGGCCCATCAAGCTCGCTCGGGGAGAACTTAACTAATAGTTCAGAGTTGTTAAAATCTTATCTAGCTCTGATTTAAAGGAACCTAAGGATTCAGCT
>JAODKN010000104.1:8414745-8427893 GCA_026774425.1 Petrocephalus zakoni | reverse complement strand
GTTGCTTCGAACTGTGAATGGCAACGTCAAAGGGCTCTGGGGTCACCGTGACCCCAAACACATCCAGGGGGTTAACTAAATACATATGGTGTCACTTTTTTTGCGCTTTTCATAGACTGGTGATTCCCCACCTCTTACCACACAAATGGGAGTATTTCACTAGTCCAAATTATTCTCGTCATTTCCCACTGTAGTTCAATTGAAGTATAACTAATAACTACAACAGTAGCTAATTTCTTCTTATACTACGCTAAACAACATTACATAATCCATGTGTTAGAACACAAAAGTTTATCTTTCGGTATATTAGAACAGATGCCATTTTCTCATAGAAATGAGATAGAAAGCATAATTCTGTTCAGTAACTCACCTGTTTCCTATATGGTGCGATGATACCAATCTCCTTGGGTGACAGGGCCTGCGAGCCCTTCTTGCGCTGAGTCTGAAACAGCTTCTTCAGGTAGTCGACAATGATCTCGGCCTCATTCACGTTGAAGAAAGACGGGCTGTTTTTCTCTCTCTGCTCTTTCCCTATTACTCCATGAAATATGACAGGAAACCCCTAAACAAGTCACAAAGGGGAAGGTGAAATTAAACAGCCCACGTCTGTTTAAATACGACCCCCCAGATGTTCGTGATTTCCAAGCTGGTATCGCCATGTTCTTTGCTCATCGGGTGCTACAGTGGGAAGCGGTACAAAAGTGCCCGCTAGAAAAACAGCACCACTGGTAGATTCCATGTAGCCAATAGTTAAAATTAATATGTTCCTTTATACAGCAGCAAGCTGAAATATGCTTCATTTTGCACTCTACACCACAGAGGGGCTTCCTAGCTCAGACTGGTTATATTTCTACTGGACCAAACAACCTGCACCAAGAAAAAGTGACTTAACTAACACCTCGAGTTGGGCTCACAAACCGATTTAACCAACATGCAACAAACAAGTATGAAAACTGCCAAGACTACAAAAGCTGCAGAAGACCCTGACCTACATGAATACAGGTGTGCTTACCAGCACAATCATTTATTAACTCAACCCAGAAATATAGAGAAAAACTGAACTGATCCAAGATACATATCTGTGGAAGGAAAAATCAAGTCCTATGCAGGAACTATTGTTAAACTACATGTTTTTACAGCAGTCCAGAGAGCCAGGAGGCACAATTGCAACAAATGTAATTACAGACAGGCATACAAGCTAAAGTCCAGCCAGTGGGATCCCAAGCTGACACTGCAGGGGAGTTCTGATCCGTCTTGAACATGGATTCCACCTCCAGTAGAAACTCGACAGATTAATGACTCAAGGTGGCACTTTCCAGGGTAGCATGAACATTTTTAAAGCCTGTACCCACAGCAGTTAGAATTAAAAAAAAACAGACAAAGGTCTTAGGCATTCAAAGGACATGATGTTTAAATGATTTTTTCGTTGGTGTAAAACTATGATATCATGTCTGTATAAGTTTGTTAGCATATCCATTTCAAAACCTCTCAAAGTCCACTACACCTATGTATTATTTGACTCAACCACTAGCACAGCTGGTATGGCTGATCCATGAGGAGAGGTTTGGGAACCGAGGCCACGTTCTTCTAGCCATCTAACATGATACTGGTTACTTTCTAAAGAACAGAACAAATTCCTTTTGGTTTTATTGTGTTAAGCCTCTCTCAGGCAACACAGAGGACACGTTTGCTTTTTTCCCCACATAACATCCATTTTGTTTCAGTATGGCCCCAACCAGCCAAAATAGGACACAACGACCTACTTAAAAATACAAATATATAACTATATAACAAATTGTGATGAATTACCTGACCTCTACAGAACAGACAGAGAGAGACAGAGAAAATATGTGGTTTAAAAGGAAGATAGCTGGTGCACCAACAATCCCCTACTCTTAGAAAATGTGTAACTCCTTAAATATTACCAGAAAAGTGCTGTTAGTTTAAATATGATTATGATACAATTTCCTTGGGCGTAAGACAGCAGCTATCTTAGTGTTTTGAAGGACTCTTTGATTTAAACATTTAAAACCATTGGGGTAAGTGACAGACTACATATCTTTTGACTAACCTATACGTGAGAACAGTGAAATAAATTCAAGATTCTAGGCCATCTGCAGCCCTGTACTGGATAAGGAATTAGAATGATGATGGATTGGTTAATTGATTGATTAATACCAAAAACATGTATGATGTTTTCATCATCACAAGCTCACTTTGTCTCAAAAATATGTACTGCACTGCTTACCTTTTTAGGAAGGTGCTCCCAGTCGCAATAGGAATTGCGGAGAATGTCATTGGCATGCACCTGCAGCTCACCATCATAAAAGAGCTCATTTGGGATCTTCAGGATGGCTGGATGGGACCTGAGGCAAAGAGACGTCAATGAGAACAAGTGGAGGCACCTGGGAGTCCTGCTGCAGCAGATGTTAACGGGGGGTATCCATGGAGACACTGCCAAGGGCTTTATATGGTCATGGGAAAAATCTGAGGTGGAAAGTTCAGGTCCAAAAAGTACAAATTTAGACCAAGACATTTCAACCAACAAATTGAATATAAAGAGTCACAGAGTTCTCATCTAATTGGTTGAAATAAAACCTTGGTCTGGATTTGTACTTTCTGGAACTGAACTTTCTGCCCCTGGGAAAAAGAGTGGTATAAATTAAGGGGAAGGGGAAATAACTTTCAAAGTACCTGTAGTTCTTCAGCAGCTTAGTGACATAGCGTTTATCAAACTTCATTTCAGAAGTCATGTATGGTTGATTCCCTGACATCAGTCTTTCCAGCAGAGACAGGCCTATGACAAATGAATGAACCAAAACAATATTTACACTAATTAAGCAAAAGAAAGAGGAATGTGCAGACATAAATGAAACATTGCTATTGATGGAATTCACTTTGTCACTCAGTCTTGTCATTAGTGACTTTGGGGGGTGCACTTGAATATGATGTGAATGAAGTGGTCAACAATGCCCCGAAAGTTCAGCTGCCAGGGTTGGCCCTTGTGTAAATGGAAATTTACTGACTCAGCTCACTGTTCCAGTAGAGACATATTGTTTTCCCACGGAAACACACAGCCACTCAGCTTCTAACAGACAGCTTTGAAAATGACCCACCGTGTACATTGCTAACAAGACTGGAAACCCAGTTTTCAGGCTCAGGGAGCAACCCACGGATCTGTCTCTCTTCAAGTGCACTGTAGTCATGTCATGAATACTTCAAGGGGGACAGTGTTCACGTTGTTCTCACCTAATCCATACTTCTTAGCCAGTGGGGACATTATAACGGGTCCCAGCTGCTTGGGGTCCCCTGCCAGGACCACCTGCCCAGTCTCTGCCTTAAGGAGTCCTGGAAAAAAAATGTTAAAGAGGTCATCAAACCAGATTAGCACCAACAATGCATGTTTCATCACAGACATGACAGCAGAAGCTACTATGGCATTCATGTCAAACGCCAGTGATCATGTGAAATTGCTGCAACATCATTTTCCAAAGTGAAAACACTCTAAACCAAGGACATTTACATTTAACAGCATTGTTTTACCTAATGCAGTTTCAAAGGACCACAGATAATGAGCTACACGTCACATTGGGTAAATTCTTGTGCCGAGCAAGACAAATCGCGATTTGGAGACACCAGTTATCACATGCCTTTGATCTGTGGGAGCAAATGCAAGTACCCAGAGGAAATCTCTGCCGAAATTGGCCGGATACACACATAGATGGCAAAGGCAAGAATTCTCCAGTTCATAATTTTCACAAGTAATGTTAACTGACAGGAATGACATATTTAAAATAATAAAAAATTTAATTAAAAAGTGTGTTACATGATGATTATGATTTGCTTTTACAGAGTCACAAACTATAGTACAAACTACTATAACTGTGATGGTCTTAATGCAGTGATGCCACAGCAAGTATCTGGAAGGCACAGAAAACGACCTAAAGTTCACGATATTCTAATGGTAGCAGTTTTATGTCTTATTTTATAATCCACAGGCTCAGCTCATGCTGGGTAAAAAAAAAATCGTACAGGCAAATCCATAGTAAACAATCTGAACCACAATTTGCTGTGAATTACAATACAATCAATAAATAACTGGCAAGTGATCTTTCAGCAGGGACAGCATGCCTGGCTTATTACAAGAACTCCAGTCTGAATAATAAATGTAACTGATGAACCTAATCAAAGAAAACAGAGCAATGTTGTATATCTTTATGTTACAGAAAATGTACTAGGATTCACTAATATTAATCAAAATCCCTTGGGGATGGGGTGGGCTTGGGCAGCCTATGTTACCAAATGCTGACCAACACTGCGGTGGGAATGATTTAAATAGACATTTCTATCGGCCATCACTCCGTGTCACTAACTCATCATTGTGTTGACATTGTGCCCTCACAAACACAAATCAAAATCAGACCTCATAAAACTAAAAAGAAACAAAAAAGCTACATTTTTATTATTACTCGACCTTTCCCTTCTTTCTGGAAAGAGCCACAGCACAACAGCTTCTCTTACTTCAAATGATTCAAATAAAATATTGAACAAAGCTTCAGATCATGCAAAGGCTTTGAAACAGCAGTCACCAGCTTCACACCACTATATGGAGTCCTTGCATCGGTGGGTGCTCTCAGTCCTAAATGGGGAACTTAATGAAGACCGTCTGTAGAGGTTTATGGATTTTTTTATTTTTATTTCACATGATACCTTATAGTTACTAAATTTTGTTAAATAGTAAATATGGTGGCCTTCCCACAAAACACATCACCAACTCCAGGAACGTTTCCAGAACCTATTGCATGTATGCTAATGTTATGATAATGTTTAAACTCTGATAAGAAAAAGAATCAGTACACATTTATCAAGCTGCTTCTAATAAAAGAGAAAGTGATAGTCATGATTATTTGGAATCATGAATCTTCCACACAAGCTAGATCCTCAGGTTATTGTGCCCAGTTTCTCAATAATAACTGCTGTGTTCGTCTTGTGAATGTCTGTCTTTCGCTTCTCTTCTTAGGCCAAAATTGTACACTTCTGCTGTAGTTCAATTCAAGTATTATTTATAATAATCGGTACCCTAACTTTCTATCTATTATCTCGCACTTTACTAACAAAGTAAAAAAGTCTCGCATGTATATCTGACAAAAGAAAAAACATTACAACATCAATGAATACATGTATTAAATCTTCCTCAACCTTAACCACTAGAGGACACTCAACAATGATCCATAACTCAACAGTGACCTCTTCTGGACATAGTGGATGACACAAATTCAGGGTGATGAGGACGTATCAGTTCACATGCACAGCATTTGCTTTAGGAGGAATCATTAAAAGAAGGCCTATGAATGCTGTATTAGATGACTCTGAAAATGAAATTGAATTGATATCCAGAAAGTAAATGGTTCAAACACTTATTGAATTGGTTTAAGCTACTTAAATCAGGTTTGATCTTAAGCTAGTAGGATTTGGTAATGCAGGTTCAAGATTAGTTTTATAAAAAAACTGTAATGCATATTTTCTTAGATACAGGTTCTCAGCTGCTTTTTATAATCATTCAAGAAACCGAGGGATAATTCTCAATTAACAGCCACAAGTACAAAATGATTTGCCATATACATCTTCTAACCATTTATCCTGGTCAGGGTTGTGAGAAGATGGTTCACTTAAAACATGTATTGTTTTACAGCGTTCAGTGAAGCTGATGCAACACAGAACTTCCCAGCAGTCAATGTTGATCTTTGAATAGACATCCTTCTATAAAAAACTACTGATGTTTGTCACTGTGGCGCACTTACCTGCTATGGCAATGACGCTCTCCGGTTCGGTGGCATGACCAGCCTCATCCACAAAAATGTGGGTGAAGTGGGCTTGCGGAAAGCCTCCAGTCACTAATCTGTGGGGATCAACTATTAGCGGGACAAATCGGAGAAACTTGGCAGATGTCGGGCAGGTAACTTACAAAAGGTCTCCACATGCTAGACGCGTGTCTTGAAATCTTGCCGTGAAACACTATAACTACTACTGGGGTCAAGCTGAACTCCATACAAAAGACATTATTCTAAGTGTTTGTTTCTTTTGTAATATAAATTAGCGACATGCAATTGAGAATGCAAGGTAAGCCAGTGTCTGGAGCAACTGGTATTAAGAGCCTTGCTCAAGGGCCCAACACTGACAGCATTCACCAGATTTCAAGTGCCGACCACAGCATCCTAACTGGCTGAGATCCATGACTCCAAAATAAAAAAATAATGGAATATGTTTGTGTCCTTACAATAAAGTGCAAAGTTCAGATTAGTATAATTAGTTAACATTTTTTGCTAATATAAGCATCAAATTATCATTTCTTTAGTGCCTCAATTGAGGGTGGAGGAGAAGCTTCCCTTTTGGGATAGGTTTTATTTAAGAATTTTGCTCTTTAAGCAATACTCCAGTACTTCCCCAGGGAGTGAAACGTATCTCTGACGCAGCCACCACCCTTACCGTCCAGCAGTGTATAATGTGGTGACCAGGACACTGTACTTCATAAGTTCTGTCTTGGAAGGGTACACATATCTATCGTTTTCCAAGTTGCAGCAGGCCTGTTTGATACAAGACATACACATACAGTACAAAAGAAACACATGGGTTCAAATGACATACTTTCATCCAACCATCTCAAATGATCACTTAACCGGTGCCAAATTGTGGCAACAGCACAGGGCAGTTGTCAGGGAACATCGTGAACAGGATACCAGTCCATCAAAGGACACACGCTGGCACACTATTGGCAAGTTATAAATACCACGGAACAAGTTAATGGTGTCATGTAAGGGTGAGTCAGGTGAGTGTTTTTGTATCAGTCTCCATCTGCTTTGCATTCCTGAAAAGCTTATAACTTGAAGATGTTGTGTTCAGTTTTATTTTTCAGTGTGATCTAGTGGAGAAATGCCTGTGTTCTGAGAACCAAATCGTAAAATATAAGCTAAATAAAGCTAAATATATTTTATTATATTAAATATTAAATATATATATATATATAATATATATATAAAAATATATATTAATCTAATAAAATATCAGTGAAACAATTCTTATAGAGCTAAGTACACAGTTATAATCAATAAAACACGTTGCTATGAAGCTGAATAGAGAGTAATAAAAACATGCCAGTTATAAAATAATTTAACACACCTTTTAAAAAACATTCTTAAATGTATTTTATTGATGTAGAAGTTTGCTGCTGTGGTAAGGGTGAACTTGCCATGACATACCATGAAACCGCAGGAACCTTCAAAAATACCGTTACACAACTTTCCGGTCACACTGCCCAGCAAAATTTCCTTTTTTTCAGACAGCAATTAATGGAGTCTGGGCTGTAAGCTCTGCCTCTTTTGAGCCTTACCAGTAGCGTGCTGGGTATGCTTTTTGGGTCCACGCTGCTGGCATACAGGCGGTACACACTGCGGTGTCCCATGCCATTCAGAAGGCGCTCACAGAGCAAGTCTGCAGCACTGTTGCTGGGAGCAGTGGCGAGAATGCGTGCGGACTGCTTTGTCCCCACCTGAGATGGCCACACAAAAATATACACATTAAACAATATGCATACATACAGCAAAATGTTATTCACCAGTGCTTAACTGCTATTATTTGCATTGTGAAAGGTTATTAATTGTTATTGTTGACACACCACAGCATTTAACCCATGTGACATCGTGACAGCAGGGGGCAGCTATGTGAGCAGTGCTTAGGGACAGTACCTTGCTAAGGGTACCTCAGAGGTACTTGCGGGTCGGGGACTCGAACCAGGGATCTTTCGATCAGACAGTCGCGTCCCTAACCATTAACCGACACCAATTAACAACAACTAAAAAACACCTGCCCCAGGCAGGAGGCGGTACAGTGTATAGTCTCATAGTGCCATTCAAGGTCACGGGGATCTTTAGCCTATACCGGAAGCTACAGGCACAAGGCAGGGAATAACCCAGGATAGGAGCCAACCCAACGTGGACTCATAGTAATTTGTCAAACATAAATATTAAATATTCAAACATGATACACTGATGGTAGAACAGTAAATAAAAAGGTGGTAAACCTGTTTGATGGCTTCTACTAGGGTAACTGTCTTGCCGGTTCCAGGAGGCCCGAAGACCAGGTAGGGTGCCGGCCGGGACGCCTCGCACACAATGTGCTGGACTGCAGAATACTGTTCTTCATTCTCCTTTAAATTTTTGTCAAACAATCTGCAGGGGCACCAAGAGAAACCTGTTAAATGATGTTTCTAATATGGTTGCAAGTAGCAGCTCTTCATCAAAAACCCACAATGCCCTTCTCTAAGGACTAACTGCCAATGCAGTTTGGCTTGTTGTTTTTGCTCCATCACATTTCTGTACATCAACTGACCAATAAAATTCTAGATATATATAACAGCAGTGATACCGTAAAAAAACCTGCCCAAATTAACACGTACTGTTTCTGTGTTCCATTATCATTTGCCACTAGCTAACTGTAATCGTAATTTGTATAATACTTTTTAATTAACAAATATCAGGTTTCAATAATCAACTGTCTGGGGTACACCCCAGGAAACTAATTACCCCTGCCCAACTACTGTACCCAGACCCAGGTACGTTCTTTCCTAGAGCTGGCAGGGTACTACCCGGGATTTGTCCCCAACTTCGTCATTTGGGGCAACCAGTTGCAGTGGCTCTTTGTCTTCCTGAAAGTGGCCTTGGTGTTCAACCTAATGCTAAGGGCTCAAGGGTGTTGGACTTCCGCTTCCTGGGTGTTCACATCACTGACGACCTGTCCTGGGGCGTGAACTCAACGGAACTGGCAAAGAAGGCTCAGCAGAGACTTTACTTCCTGAGAGTCCTCAGGAAAAACAACATCTCTCAAAAACTGCTGGTGTCCTTCTATCGCTGTTCCATTGAGAGCATCCTGTGCTACTGCCTCTGTGCGAGGTTTTCCAGCTGTACATTAGCGCAGAGGAAAACACTACAGAGGATCGTAGGGACCGCCCAGCAGATCATCGGCTGTCATTTACCCGCTCTGGAAGAACTGCACAACTCCCGCTGCCTTACTAGAGCGAAAAACATTTTAAAAGACCCCTCACACCCTGCTTATGATCTGTTCCAACTGCTGCCATCAGGCAAAAGATATAGGAGCATTAAAGCTAGGACAACTAGACTATACAGCAGCTTTTACCCTGCTGCCATCAGGCAAAGGATATAGGAGCATTAAAGCTAGGACAAATAGACTATACAGCAGCTTTTACCCTGCTGCCATCAGGGCACTGAATGACAGTTAATTTGTGTTTTTTTTTCTCCTACATTTCACCTCAGTTCTACCTCATGTGCAATAAGGACTCATGTGCAATATTGTCCTCTGTAGAGTGAATGTTGTCTATCATTATTTATTTTTTTGTATATCTTTTTTTGTATTTGGGTACATATGTTGTTCCCCTATTTTATTTTTTTTTCCTTATTTATATAATTCTCTATGTCCGACATGGGGACTGCACCTAATTTCGTTGTACTTGTTACAATGACAATAAAGTTATTCTGATTCTGATTCTGATTCTGAAGATTATAGGCGGCTTAGGAGCAGTGTTTTCGCAAGACATTGAAGGAGAAGAGCACTCCATTCTGTATCTGTCTGGGAAATTGAGCCGCACGGAAAAGAACAATGCTTTCATTAAACCTGAGTCCCTGGCCATGAACTGGACTATGAAGTAGCTCCAGTACTACTATGAGGGGAGGCCCTTCATGCTTATCATGGACCACACCCACCTGTAGTGGATGGCCCAGGCTAAGAACACACATGTCATGCGGTGGATCTTGGCCCTGCAGGATTACTCATTCTGGGTTCTGCCCCATGCTGAAAGAAGGCATGGGGATGCTGATAAGCTGTCCCTTTACTCCCTTTTCTTTGCAGGTCCTCCAGCCTGCCCTGCCCCCATAGCCGGCTGCCAGTGGTCCTGTTGCCTCTGCCCGGGTCTCATGCGTGGTAGCGTGGCACTTGGGGGAAGGGAGGGCGATCTCATACTGTCCACTGCTACCTCCGAGTGGCACCACCCCTCGAACCTCTGCAGCTAGAAGCATGCAGGCCAGCCAGACGCGTCAGCTGGCCGTAATTCCCTCCCCTTGCAATTAGCTCTGAGGACATTAAAAACGCGAAGAGGGAGCAGGGAAAGCAGGTGGGTCTCGATCAGAAAACCGATCAGAAGCGCGCTGCTTCCTCTTTCCAGGTTCGTTGAGCAGACAATCCAGCCCCATCGTGAAGCAGCCGCTGGCGGACTGAGACACCCCGAAGGCTCCTACGGCCACACCCCTTGGCAGCGTACAGGCCATAGTTCTGTCTTGCTCCATTTTTCTTTTGTGGCAGAGGTCCTGCCTTCACTTTTCCCTTCCTGGCAGTGGTTACACAGCCAATTGCGTTGTGCCCCACGCAGCTGCAGTCTCTGAATTCTGCTTGCACCCCAACAGGAGTCACACCTTTCTCCCAGAGTGAACTCCTTTGCAAAATGATTAAAGGTTATATATGCATGACACATGCCATAACCATATTTTTTGACTGGTTTGAAATTATTTCACCTTTTTACCATGGCTTGTTCCCTTTAGCAAATAAATTGCATCCTTCAGCCAATATGATACTGGCTCCCCAGCTATTTCGGTGCTTCCCAAAGTCAACAAAGCCTCCAGACCACCTGGAATGCCATCTCAAAATGGGTCTTGTCCTTTTGTTCACCTTATTCTCTTCTCTTTTCCATTCTATGTTAAGCAGACTTGAGCAGATTATTTAGCAATCTCATTGGTTTTTCAACATTAATGCAAAAGTACCCCAACATGTTTTTATCAACTTTATCTCTTCATATCTCGTATATCAACTTTACATGGATCAAATTAATAAACTTCACAATGTGTATGTACATTTTGATTAGTTATCACATGCATATCAAGATTATATCACTCTCATGCCTTCCTTCAAATTTGTCTTCCATAATCTTAAGCACAGAAGGTAAGACCACACTGTCCACCAGAGTACATTCAGCGTCACACCCACACAAACACACACTACTACTATTATTACTGTTATTAAGTCACCAAAACATCATGTCCATGTCCATATCAGAAGTACCCAGGGACAAATACAGACACAGGGAGAACATGCAGCTCCACATACCCACATCAGGAGCTACACTAAATCCCATGATACCAGAGGAGCGATGCCTCTTCAATGAATAATAATGCCGACAGCAGTTCTTCTCACTTAATTCAGACTTCCACTAATTTATTGATGTGGGCTGATCATGTCCTCCAGCTATTATGGAAAAGAGGGGAGGAGCTAACCTTAGGGTAGGGAGGTTCACTTTCTCTTGTGCTCGCCTTGTGGGGAAGAGTACCTCTTCCAAGTTGTCCTTCACTGCTAGTGCCACTGCACGGTGCTGCAGGCACAGGAGCAGGCGGTTGATGTTAAACTGCACGTTGAACTTCATGTTGCTGATGAAGCTCTGCAGCAGCCTGGGAACAGTCAGACAGATTCTAAATGCCTCACATGATCTGCAGCAGAGGCAATGACTAAAATGAACAAAGAGAATGACTGATAAATAGGTGACCAAAACTGACTACTGCAAGAATGAACAAGGTTTAGAGATCTAGGGAAGAGGTTTGCTCCGATGATCCTTCATGAAAAATTCATTAAACAGCCACTGATTGTACTGACCATAGGGACTTTTGTTACACAAAATTTACCTGGATAACATCTAGAGCAGAGCAGTTCAGACAGACTTGAAACGTTTAGCTCTTACTTCTCGGAGAATCCCAGGAGAACTTTATTAAGTGCCACTCCATGCACATAGCCCTTGTATCTGACAGACTGCTCCTTGTCTTCTGCTTTGAATGCCCAGACGCAATCCCCCCTCAGGACAGAGGGTCTTTTTTCAGCTACGCCTGGCACCTAGTTGAAATGAGAGTTCATCCCAGTAAGACATCTCCTTAGGAGCTGACCATGTGGCAGCCTTACAGTATAAGATGCTTGAACTCCCCTCAACTACCTCCCCAGAATCAATATTTTAAGGTACCTTCAGATATCCAAACTCCCTACTGCTTGATTCATGATATTACGATTCATAATCACAGTTTATAAAGGGAACCCGGTGGAGCCTCCACCTCCTTTCATCCAAATCACACTTTGCTAAAGTGCAGCGCCGTCTCCTCATGTCCAAATTGCACCATGCCAGAGTGTAGTGCTACCTCCTCCAATCTTGACCTTTTTTTCTTAATGTACCAATATTTAATAAGACATTCAAAGTCAAGAATTTAATTAAAAGGTCAGTTTGCGCTAAAAATGGGGAGATACCTTGCATTATAATGGCTGGTATAAGCATTAAGGCTGCTTTGTACTGCATTATAAAGGTATCTATAGTGCATTATAGATATAGCTTCATAGAGCATTCTTAATGCAAAATACACATGCCTATAATGTGTTATGCCTTTTTATGAATAATTATATAATTATTTATAAAATAATGTTTATAATGCTTGGTGATTGTGTTACAATGAATTACAGCTATACAGCTTCATGAAAATGGGCTTCATAGAAAGTGTTACCATATTACCTTGGAGAATGTAATAAGACAATTTCAATTAACTCACATCAAGAACAAGGAGATTTCTGTTTCTATCCCGGGTCATGGTTACATTTTCCATGTTGTAGTTCTTGATGTCTTTCTCCATCTGATGCTCCTCCAGGTAGAGCAGGAGCTGGAAACGCTTTGAATAGTTCTGGAAGCTGAGGGAACTCTCCAGAATTGCCCTTGAGAAATACGTAACATTATTATTTTGTTAGTTATATCAAAGCAGCAGCCTGAGACAAATTCCAGTCTCAATCTCCAGGCTTCGCATAAACATCAACATCTTAAAGGTGAACAGGTTGGCCTTCATACTGATAGGTTTGTAACTGGACAATGTTTCTTTGCGAATAGTGCAATGATGGCATTATACAGTGGTATGCAAAAGTTTGGGCACCCCTGATAATTTTCTTGATTTTTCTTTATAAATAATTGGTTGTTTGGATCAGCAATTTTACTGAAATATATCATATAGCAGACGAACACAGTGATATTTGAAAAGTGAAATGAATTTTATAGGATTTACAGAAAGTGT
>JAODKN010000104.1:8404171-8414645 GCA_026774425.1 Petrocephalus zakoni | reverse complement strand
GTTTTTCATACACATATAGTGAATGCAGTGTTTCAGTTTGAAAGCATGTATTTAATTTACCTCAATATTTATTAATAAATTCATACTTATTTCATATAGGCTAGCACATTTTCATGATTCAGTACTGTTTTTTTGTTTGTTTTTTATAATAAAGTTCAGTACTATTTTACATGGTGTTGTGTTTTTATTTAGTTTTTATTTTAATCCAGTATCCATTTGAAAAACTATCGGTTAATTAATCGGTTATCGGCAAGTACGGACCAACCTAGCTATCGGTATCGGTAAAATTGAATATCGGTCGACCTCTAATGTACATATACTTAGCTGCTGATAACAATAAAGTAACCTTGAACCATACTGAGTGTGACCTTGTAACCTTTAGAAAATACAGACCAATTACTACTGTGCAAAATGTGACTAAAAATAACTGAATAGGCACCTGATTTTGGCTTAGAAGTTTCTGTATCCGTCTATCTTATCTTAGCCTTTTTTGTATGAATATACACTTTAAATAGTACAGCTTATCACTATGGTAAAGCCCAAAAAAATTTAATAACTGTGTAGCTTAGCAATGGGTAGCCAGCTGAAGCTGCCAAGATTTGCTACTGTAAACAAGGGAACCACCTGGGTTCACCCAGAGTTCACCGTTGGATATATGAGAAATCTAGTAGTTATGCGCTGAGGGACCAAACAACAGAAATGATTGGCAGCCCTATCATATTAGTAGGGAAATAATTGGACCCCAAAAAGTCCCCCATAGGGAAGAAACTCCCTTTGAGAAAGACATTTAAATTAATGTAGTTGAGTGTGGCTAGAAACTTGGATAGATATTACTCATACATGTACTTGTGTTTTAAAGTAAACAGCTTATGTATTCGGACGTCGTTTTTTATTCAAGACCCTGCAGTAAGTTTGTTAGGTCAAGTTCCTGCAGTAAGTTTGTTAGGTCAAGACCCACCTGTAAAATAATGTTCCTTTATGTCTCTCATGCTGTGACATGAAGGGATACAGAATCAATCAAAAAGTAATAGAGGCAGCAATTAATGTATTAGAAAAGGGAAAGCAGAGGTATAACTCCCTGGTACCTAAGACAAAAAGTGTACAAATAGCAAAAAGCAAAAGGTATACAAATAGGGAGGATTCCCTCCCAACAGTCTGCATTCAGCTTGTTTGTCTGAAGGGTTAGCACATCCTAGGCCAAGGATAAAGGAAAGCATAACCTTGCCTGGTTTTTATCCCTATTTTCTACGACAGATAGCAAGGCACAGCTGGGACTAGAAGGACTGTGATGGAAAAATTAGATCTATCTGTTAATCAACAATAAAGAAGTATGAAACAACAGATTAGACAGATAGATATATAGATAGATGGAGGGATCCACGAGGGATGAAACGAGAGGAGAGACAAACAAGTAGCAGGCGTGGCTGGTTAGGCACCCTGGGGGGAGACTGGGAGGGGCGGAAAAGCAGGACATGACACCTGGCAAAGTATCGCAAGTGAAGAAACTCAGCATTTGGTGATGTGTATGGGTTCCAGACTTCAAGGAGTCATCGGCTGCAAAGGACGTTCCACCAAGTATTGAAACAGTACATTTTATGTTACTGTATATTACTTTGTCCAATTATTTTTGAGCCTCTGAAAATGGAGGGACTCCTTGAAAAATGGCTGTAACTTCTGTAATCTTAATGCAATACCTTTGTTAAACCCTTTAAATTAAAGCGGTTAAGTCTATACTCCCATCGCACCTTGATTGCTTAATTTCAGATCCATCATGGTGGTACTGTGGTAGAAATTTCTCTGAGTCGATAGTTTGAGAGTCTGACAAACTTTATTGCAATTTACCGCAAAGCTTTGGGGGGGACAGTCACGCAGCAATCATGCTTGTTGAGTACTGCCCCCCAAACAATCATATGCATACATCTTACTTCTGCAAATGGGGCCCCTCTTATCAATTTTTAGACAGACCAGCTGAATCTGATCACATCTCATGGTTTCATTACCCTATTTCAGGACAGCTTATCTCCCTTTATTTCCCCATTAGTTCCTTTTTTCACTTTCCACAGAATCCTTTATCCAATAATATACATGCATTCTATAATACCTTTGCAACAGCTTAAGTCTCGGATCATGCCTTTGCCTTGACCCGGGCCCTTGCAGAGTGAGCATTTTCATAGCAAAACATGTTAGTTTCCTTATTGAAAATAGAAATCCATTAGTTAAGCAACCTTGTGTTAACACATTGCACTTTGGTACAACTTGCCTCATCCGAGTGAGGTTATTTGTTGTAATCATTATGGGTAAATCAACAGTATTCTCAGAGTTGTGGTATTTGATTATCGCTTCTACATATTTGTAATACATTTGCATAGTGATATTTGATTTTTCTATCACAGTATACCGAGAGAAAATTGCAAAAAAAAAAAATCATTTGTCATTTGTTGTCTAAATACTTACGGACCTAACTGTAGATAGAAATTTGAGTTTCGCTGTTGTCAACACTCAAGTCCTCTTTCATATCACGTGGAAGTATCCGTTTTTTATAAAGTTACATTGAACTAAGTAAAGAAACCACTCTTCTGAATTCATGTTCTTCACTCCTTCACACATGTGCCCCGCTACAGTATATCGCATAAGCTGAAAGAGTGGGTGGATGTACTGCCACCGACAGTTCCGGTAGCATATGACATTTTGCTGGGAAGCATAAGAACAAATGGCTTTCAAGTAGCAGTCCTCATCCACCGGGACGTGGGCCGGTACCGGGCCGCACAAAAAGAATAAAAAACTTTAGATTTTATTTCCATTTTATTGACTGTCAGAGTTTGCAGGGTGTTTTATTTTGAAAAATTACCAGATCATCTCCCCACCACTCCCGTCTGTGCCTCTTTCATAGTTTTGATCATAGGTATAAATTTAAAGGCAGATAGCGCGTTCACAACTGGTAAAATGAAACAGGCATGTGCAGCATTTGGGTGTACAAACAGACGAAACTTTGAAAACAGGCTGAAAACTTTGAAAACTTTGAAAACTTAACAAATTAAGTGGCAATTTTACTGTTATGAAAGTTAGTGAACATAAACTATTACATCATACTGTCCTGAAAATTACCTGACGCAGTCTTCAACGACGGCCACCTAACGAAAACATAACGTTACGAATAATTGTTACTACGCAACTATAGAGGTAAATGTCATAATTACTTAACAGTGACCCCATTCACAGTATAGTTTATGCTTTATTATGCGCGCGGTCTGTGGAAAATTCTCTTACACGTGCAAAAAAAAAGGTTGCAGACCGCTGCTTTAAATAATGACGTAAAGGGCAAAAATAAGAAAACATACAAAAATACGACTAACAGAGTGGTGCTGGGAGGGATTTCATTTTAAGGGTGACCTTAAAAGAGTTTACAGAATATAGGTGGGCGTGTTGTGAAATAAAAATAAGCACATGAATATGAATAATGTTGTGCATAGATAATACATCTGCATGGATATGCCGAGAAGTAGCGCGAGCGCGAGCTGCAGAGCCGCCGATCCTGCGCGCGGCCTCTCGCGAGGCGCGGCTCCGCCCGCGGAGAGACATTCCGCCTCAATCCCATCATTCTTCTGTTTATATTGTCGCCGAGTCAAACATGGCGGACGCCAGTAACGCCAACGGCCAGAATCTCGGATTCACCGAGAAATTAAAGACGTGGCTCTACTGGTCGTGGACCTACATCTGGGCTCTTTGGTTCGCCATGGTTTTGGTCCTCATCTACGTGCTGCGGAGTCCGCTGAAGCTCCAGGAAACGCTGTCAACAGGTAACCGCGGACGGGGGGACTCCCGGGCTGGCGGGGCGCTGGGAAGTTACCGCCAGCCGGCTAGCTAATTAGCCTAAAAAACTACCACTGACAGTCCAGCTGATACCCCGGTACCCCGAGGACTGCTGCATTCTCAAAAGAAAGCCTGCACCCCAAAATGAATAATATAAAATCCCCACTAAGATGGTTTGTATTCAATAGTCAGCTACCAGTATGTAGCTGGCCATAAATGTTCAGCTAATTATTGCCAGTTACGCGATAATCTTGAGTAGTTATTATATTTAGAGGTCTTGTGCTTTTAAATATTAATAATAGGTTTTGTCGGATAAGTATACGTAGCTAGACGGTTATTTTCGGCTGCCGGGTTTGATTTGCATAGTTTGCCCTGGGAGCGGTTTTTGACGTCCGGAGTTTAACACTGTGGGATTGTTCAGCGCCTGCAGCCGCTGCGCAGCTGCGCAGGTGGCCTGCTTTACGCAAATGCCGCTGTCAGACACGTGATAATGACAGCCTGTGCGCAGGCTGGATTTTGCAGGTCTAATTTCAGCATATGATTTTAGCAATTGCATTAATTCTGACGAAGGCTCAGAAAAAGAAATCGTGATTGCATTGACTTTATTTATTCATTTACAGATTACATTTACGTAATGCAAGTTAATATGCTCAGGGAATGTGTCTTCTGATGCTGTGTACACACACATCTTGACTGTGTACTAATGAATCCAGCCAGGCTAAATAATTAAGCGCTCAGCAGGATACGTCCTGCCAATGTGGTCTGAAACTGCCACCTGGGAGTCTGATAGAGAAAAAGACATTAATATTTGCCTTTTTTTTTAAACAGCTCGATGCACAAATTAAGTATAATATGCAAATAATGAAGAACAGTTGTGAATATTTTCAGAAATAGCAGAATGGCCAAATTCATGCCAAGGTTATTCCAATAAATACTCCAGCAGCATTTATGATTTGCAGATGGCTGTCCTTAGCTTAGGTTAGCTTGTATACTTTGGGAATAACTGAGGGATTAATGCAAGTTGCAAAGTGTGAAATGCTTGCAAAGAAAACTTTATTGCTGCTTACAGGAGTGGACCAGAGTATGGTTCTTGGGTTTGTGAAAAACTGAATGTTAAGGAAATGTTTGGTTGTAGTTATTGGTGCTAAATGTGGGGTGTAAGGTATAGGTTTATTTTCTTTTTTCATAGCACAATTTTATCTTGAGGCCTTTAGTCATGGTTTAAAACTACCATGTACAATGAGTGATTATTAGATTAGATAAAGATGACCATGCCATCCAACATTGCACATTTCAGAAGCATTCATATTTAATTGCATTTTGCATGTTGCTACACTTTCTGAGACTCTTAAACTCTCACCTTAAAGTACTTTATTTCACTAATCCACAAAACAACTCATTTAACTAGCCTTTTCCCCCACAGTCTGATGGTCATAAGTGAATGCTTAACAATGAAGGATAATGACTTTTGTATATCTTTAAAGCTTGATTGTAAATTGTAATTATGTGGAAAATTATTTCCTTTCTTTGAAGCTTCTGTCTTCCTGAACACACTGACGCCTAAATTTTATGTGGCACTCACTGGAACCTCATCGCTAATTTCTGGCCTCATTTTGGTGAGATATTTTGTATTTTGTGTTTGGTTGCTTAATTATATTAAGATGCTTGGAATGGTACTTTTTCTTTTGTTTCTTTTTTATGCTGTCTGAACAAAACAAAAGTTTTGATCACAGCAACTCCATGTGCTCTTTCCTGTTGTCAGATATTTGAATGGTGGTACTTCCAAAAGTATGGAACCTCATTTATTGAGCAGGTCTCTGTCAGCCACTTGCGCCCTCTACTGGGTGGAATGGAGACTAGCAACTCAGCAGGCTTATTCTCATCAGTCAACGGAGAGGCGGAATCTAGACAAAGTGTTTCAGGTATTTATTTATATAGAGACAAGTCACAATTATGATTTCTTTTTTTAAATCATGCTGCATTTTATTTACAATTATGGTGATCTTTTTCAGAGTGCAAAGTCTGGAGGAATCCGTTAAACTTATTTAGAGGATCAGAGTACAGCAGGTACGAAATAAAAAGTTGCTTGTTGATAATGTGATTAAGGGGAAATGTTATACAGTGTTTGAAATCATTGTAATCCATAAGTTTAATATATGCATGTTTTTGAAGTAATTGGCTAAGTACATTAATTAAAAGGCACTCAATTTATATTATTATTTTATTTAGTAAAAATTGAATTAGAAATTTAAATTAGGATGTATTAGGTCAGTTCCTTTGGATAATTTGGTTTACTTGTATAATCATCCTCTTTGGGATGTTTAGATCTTTTTATCAAAAATGTGTGTGAGTTTGTGTGACATTAGAAAATGTGTGTGAGGCTGTATGACATTAGAAGAAATTCACATTACAAAATTTGAAATTTTTGCGATAAACTCTATGATATGATATATATGTATATATTAAATGAAAAACAAGTTGTAAGTGCACCCAAAATAAACTATATCCAAATAGAATCTGTTATTATGTACCAATAGAGTCAATCATAAGTTGGTGGTGTTGCTGTGAGCCGACAGATGCAAAGCATTGCTGACAAGTCACTTGCTTTGGCTCGGTATCGTCATGGAATCCAAAATATTTCCATACGACGGAAGACAAATATCTTTTGATGATCAGGTCTTGTTCGCAAAAGGAGCAATCATTAAAACTGCAAAGCTCGCTAAGTTTTCTTTCTTTATGGCAGAGTAAAAATGTTTTAGCAAACTTGTCGATGCTCTCACCCCAGCTGACTGTCGCAGTCCCTACGACGTGATGATTGCTGGTGCATGACTTCTCATGTTGATGTTAACATTGCACATTGTGTGGGCCTTGTTAGTCTCCCCCAGACGTGGGCCTTATGCTTCCTGGGACAGTCATAAGACTCACTGTGACCCTCGATTGATTTAGTGGGTATGGAAAATGAATATACAGAAATCAGGCAGATCACCACATTATTTTTTGGTTATGGTCTTCTGCATATTTATTGTGGGTTCACTCAAGTACCATTGACATTTTGCTAATGACCCATAAATGGGTGCAGTTTATGCCAGGGTTGCAAATGACAATGGGAAATGTTTGCTGTAGGCATTAGTCCTTAAGAATGGTATTACTAAAAGTATTGCTCTCAGCCCACACTGTCACTCAGTGGTGTTTCAGCTGGATAGCTTTTACTGTCCCTCTTCAAGGCCGACATCCAGGTGATGTGTCAAACGGATGTCCATCCACTGAAGCAGCATCTTGCTCTTGTGTTGTTTGAAGGTATACCTGGGTCACTGGGAAGGAACCCTTGACATACTATGACATGAACTTGTCCGCACAAGACCATCAAACATTCTTCACCTGTGACACACAGCAGCTTAAACCTGAGGATGTAGGTTTGTATATCTTTGTATGCTTTTCTGTGTATTCTTATTAAATATTTTTCATTTGTACTTCAAGGCCTGCTTTCCACAGTTGGAGGAACCACATCAAGGTGTTTTTTTTTTTTTTGTAATTGTTTGGCATGTTCTTGCTGCATTTCTACGGTGGCTCGTAAATGTCAAGGAGTTGCAAATTTATAAAATATTTACAAATTCTAAAAAGGAGCTGCAAGTACAGAAAACATTTACAAATTCACAGAATGTGCTGCCAATTCTGACAACGCTTGCAAATTAATAGATGCGTTGCAATTGGCAGATGCGGTGTAAATTTTCAAAACATAACGCGAAACAAAGAACACTGCAACTCTACTCACAAGTGAAGTTTCCAGGGGACAATGAACCACACAGAAGAGAGGAGGGACAGTTTCCTGTAATGGCTACAGTGATTTTCACATAGCGACCATTTCGCTTAACGACCTGGGGTGCATTTCCTAAAGGCATAGTTGCTAACTACATTAGTAACGTACATAGTGGGAACCATGCAACCGAATGGGTCCAGCTACGTACACGCAGTAATCAGGTTATTAAAAACAGATGTGAAAACCTTAATTGGGCTATCTCCGTGATTGTTTTATTCTCAGTAAACCAGTTATTGAGTGCAGGTACACACAGTCATAATCAGCTAACTCTCTAACACTGAGGCAACCAAACTCTGTTGATCAACTGTGAGAGTGAGTACTCACAAGGTGGGAGATGCGTACACAAGGACGGGGGATGCATACACAAGGCGGGAGATGCGTACATCCCAGCAGCTTCCCAATGTTTTGCACCGCGTGCCCTGCTACATTTGCCTGCCACACCAAACAAAATATTTTTACAATGTTATCGTATCGCTATGGTCATTGTAAGATCGAAAAATCGTAAGTCGACCCCTCGTAATTTGGGGACCATCTGCATGTAATATATTTGTTAAGCATCACAGTACATATACACACACAGGGTTTAGCTAGTACTAGCTAAACCCTT
The DNA here is from genome assembly GCA_026774425.1 of Petrocephalus zakoni. NCBI lineage: Eukaryota > Metazoa > Chordata > Actinopteri > Osteoglossiformes > Mormyridae > Petrocephalus > Petrocephalus zakoni. The sequence continues at coordinate 8,406,411 of JAODKN010000104.1, read as the reverse complement.
TATGGTGAACATTTTTCCATTCAGATATTCCTTCCTTTTTTCACTGCCTGTGGCTCATTATAATATCTTTAGATTTGGGAGATTGTTTTGTTTCTCTTCTGAGTTGTAGTTCACGCAACTTAGTTGCATGTGTAATATATATATATATATATATATATATATATATATACACACACATATAAGTTCAGTTTTCTTCTGGCTAGCGATGGATCGCCAGGAATTGTTCAGGTTTTTGAGCTGACAACTGCTTGTGCTGTGCCTTCTGTACAGGCATTCTTTTGTTTTGCCTTCTTACCTTTGGCATGGCACGTCATGTCTTGGCCCACGGACATGACACAAGCTGGGCTTCCCTTCCTCCTTGAATTGCTTTTACTTCGGGGTCACATTTCTGTATAATTTTGCCAGTGGCATCCACCAGCCGGATTTAGGTCATATACCTTTGTTCCCACTCAAGATTCATGACCTTCAGCATCTTTGGACTGCTCTGGCTTCAGACCAGTCAACGAGGCAGATTCAAGCAGGCCCTAGGTGCCACATTCTCTATATTTCTCTATAGTGATGTGCAGAATGCTCCATCGAGACTGATCTTAATTGCTTTTCTTTATTAGACAGTTTTTCACTACCTTTCTTTTGATAAGTCATCACCTTTACTCCTGGAACATGTTTCCAGGGTCCACCAGACAGCCTGCTGGGCACCTGCTATGTTCTCTCCATCTGGGCCCAGAGCATATTCTCTTTCTGCCTTCAGGCGAGCTCTCTTTGGAATTACCCCTGCAAGTATGTGAACTCTGTGGAATGCGTGAAGACTAAATGTTCCTCATATGTTGCAGTTCTTCCCAGGTTTTTGTGCTCCCCTTCTTTGGGTGTGGTCCATCCCACCTGCCTTTCTTCTCTTGGTGGTCAGATGTGTCACGGTCCACTTGATCTGCATATTTATAACTGCATGCTCCATATGCATCAGTTTCTCTTTTAATCTTTGACTGCTTTGCTTCTCAGATAAGCCAGTAGTTGCTCAATCTCCAGTGCTCCAGCTTGGTTTCCCTTAAAACCAAAAGTGTTTGACCTGATCTTGAGCAGCTTAAGGCATGCCCTCCCCCCCCCCCCACGCCCAAAACTTACAGCCTCCACTCTCTATTGAAAACCTGCCCTGCCGTTAATCTCTGTGCCAGTCAGTGTGCCAGACCCACACTTTTGGTGTGGACACTGAAGTTTTAAAGATAAACAGGCGTTTCCTTTTTCGCGATCATGTCAAAAAGTTTACATTTTGTTGTTCCTTGTACTGTAATTTGACGTTGTCAGAACAGAGTTGTATTACTGGGTTTTTAACATGCATAATAAAGGAAAAATTCAGTTTTGCTTGGTCTGCACGTCTGGTGTGCCTCGGTGTAAGTGCTTCTGGATGAGGGGGAGAGCTTTCCACTGAAGTAATTGCCAGATCTTTCTTTTCTGTATCTGTGTTCTTATGCTGTGATTGTTAACTGTAGAGTTTGGTGAATTATGAGACCTGATGTGACTTCATGGAAACCATGATGCCATGCCAAGATCTTTCCCTTTACCTCTACATACCCTTCTATTCCTTATCACTCCGAACAACAAGGTATGGGTTGTAACTTGGTTTTTACTTCATGTTAACTTGGAATTCCAGTCTCTTACAAGGCTGTCTTGATGGCCTTTGGCTACCAAAGAACTGGTGGCTCATTGGTCCTCTGAAAACGGGAGATATATTTCCTTGCACAAATACATGAAAATCAACAGCTCTGCTTTGTTAGGCACATAACTATGCATTGCTGGTCTGGGCCCAGGCACGATATATATCTATAACATTACTTGGCTTCACTAATGAACACTCACTTCATAACTGGATGTCATAAAGCCCATTTGATTTCTAAAGTGAACTAAGAGTTGTGGGAATGGAATCCGTGAAATCCTTCCTATTTCCATATTTATCCAAAAGGAGTAATTATCACAAGGCAAGTGTTCCGTAATCCATTGTTTAAGTTCTAGGCTGGCATCCAAGTCAGTGGCAAAAGCTCTTAAGCCAGGGGTCCGAAAACTAATGAAAAGTGAGCAGCTTGGACTGAAGACTGTAATTACCAGGACCAGGATGCCATCTGAGGCCTTAACTTGTCAGGGTATTCAGGGTCTGACATCAACTTCACCGCTATCCGGGGGGGGGGGGGGGGGGGGGGGGGGGGGGGGGGGGGGGGGGGGGGGGGGGGGGGGGGGGGGGGGGGGGGGGG
>JAODKN010000104.1:8392897-8404071 GCA_026774425.1 Petrocephalus zakoni | reverse complement strand
TGAGATAGTTTGTTGGAATGATGCATCACTCCCGCCTATATATGAATGTAATAACTGTATGAGGACAACTATGTAATAGTTGAGACTTGACCCCCTTTTCAACATATCTCTGCTTATGAAAAACTTAACCTACAGCTTACCATAGCTGGTTTTATTCACTAAAAGTAACACAGGTAAGGACTCAAGTTACATAACTCACAGCTCGACTCAGACTTGAGTCACAAATTTGATGACTTGTGACTTGACACCAAGAGTTATGGAAAGATTTGAAGATGCACAGGTGAGGGAAACTGACCCTCACAGACACAGGGCGCTTACATCACGCAGCCATCATGCTGCACCTACATGCTAATAGTAGCCCGGTAAGCGAACAGCCATATCACAACTTGGGCCACTGGTTGTTATCGCCCAGTTTTGTTAGACCACGGATGGTCGGCTCCAGTCTATGGGGGCCACAGCTGTTCACGTTTTACTGCTTGCCAAGTGACACTTTTGAAGTTGAAATACCAGGTGAGATGATGTATCTGTCTAAACAACAACTCCATTTACATCGCAGAACGCAAAAAAAAAACACAGCGGCCCTCATCTTTGGGTCTCATAGGAGCCTCCCAAATAAGAACCTCCCAAGAGACTTGTTCTCCCTGTCCTCCAGTGATGCAGAAAGCCTGGAGAGAGCGGAACCCTCAGGCCCGGATCAAAGCTGCGTACCAGGCAATTGAGCTCAATAACGAGTGAGTCGTCCACCCCTTGCTTGCTGCAGTTAGTTTTGCCAGCACTTACACTGTGTCGTATGCCATCAGTTTCATACAACTGATCTGACAAAACGCTATACAAGATAGCAGGAAATTCACTGTCTATGTGTTATTGTACTACTTAATTACCTTCAATTACCAACTATCTTTAATTACACTGGGAGTCGCTCTGCACTTTTTTTCTCTATACATTGTACATTTAAGTTTTAAAAAAATAATTGACATGTAATATTTTGCTTTATTTCAGTTAAAATTTTAAAGGATGTTTGATATGTTTGTCAGTTAATCTTGAGTTAATGTTTAGCGTTTGGTTGTTTCTGTTACCCCAGTGTGACATTGCCAGGACAAAGTGGTATCATCAGGTTCCATAATAGATATAATAAAGGTTCCGCTGGGTCTGCATTGCAGGTGCGCCTCTGCATACGTGCTGCTGGCAGAGGAGGAGGCCGCCACCATTACGGAGGCAGAGCGACTCCTGAAGCGGGCCCTCAGGAGCGGTGAGGCTTGTTGGGAGGGGCCTCCGGCTGGCTAAAAAGACTCCTGTCTGCTGATTTTGCCGGGCTTTCCACCGAAGAACTCGCTGGAACATTCTTTTCTGCATCTGCAACTTTTGTTTTGTGATTTCAGCAGTAGCTTTTGGTTAATTTTGGGACCCTGTGTCATGTGATGCATACTTTGTATATATTTTGTATGAACGGCTATCTTAAGTAATTAAGTAATTATTCATTACAGATGCACTGTATGTCACCTGTAGTGTGGCCAGGTCAATATATGTCTGTCCAAGTGAGCACTTTCATTGCATTAATGCACCTTGCAGATGCGCTCTGTAAAACCCTGAAAAATGGCCTTTTATCCCAAGATTAGGAGCAGGCTTATTTTTAATGGGCTTTCCCCCGCAGCTGGAAAAGACACCAACGTGCTGGCCTACATCAAGCGCAGGCTGGCAATGTGCGCACGCAAACTGGGCAGAGTCAAAGAGGCCGTGAAGATGATACGAGAAGTGAGTCAGTGGCATGCAGCTCTTAACGGCCGACCGAGCGTCAGCTGAAAGTAGGGTTGCTGCTGATCTGATGGCTAACACGTGTGTGAGCTGGGAGAAATGGCTGCATTTGCTAGTATTATTGCAGTAGCTTGCAGTTCAAGTAAGGTGTGGTTCTATAAAGTACCTGCCCACCAGCCTGGCTTCATTCTGCATTATCCCCTTTCTGACAGTTAATGAAAGAGTTTCCTCTCCTGGGAATGTTAAATATCCATGAAAATTTACTAGAAGCACTCCTGGAGATGCAAGCCTATGCAGATGTGCAAGCTGTCCTTGCAAAATATGATGGTAAGATCGGCCTTGGGCATTATATTCTTATACAGCTTCTCATAGAAATAGGATTTACCATATCACTTAATTTTGTCACTCAGTGAACATTATAGCGTCATTAAGTTTCTGATGATTCTGGGCTCAGTCATTTTTACTTTAGAGTGATGCAGAGTTAATTGTAATGTTCTTAAAGGTGATACTAATGTTGGGAAGCTAAAGTTTGCTAAGTTTTGCCCAGCACATCCCTGCAATTAGAAATCCCCACGTCTTCTGTTTAAGCTCATCTGAATTGTTGTTTACAGAATGCACTGATTATGACTCCTCTGTGTTCCGGATTCTAGACATCAGTTTGCCAAAGTCAGCAACTATATGCTACACATCAGCACTGCTCAAAGCACGAGCTGTCTCAGACAAGTATGTACTGAATAACCAAGTACCACCAGTTGAAGGAATACTTTCAGAAACATTGTAGAGGGTAACAAGACTAATTCCATGCAGAGTATTTAATCTGTTTTTTTTTTTTAACATGTTTTTTGTGATGTATTACTGTTCAAATCTGAGTTGGTCACCTGATCTTATCCAAGGCTTGGGTCTAACATGGAGGCTCTCTAACTGGCCCACCCCCTGCAGATTCTCCCCAGAGGCAGCCTCACGCAGGGGACTCAGCACAGCGGAGATGAATGCAGTGGAGGCCATCCACAGAGCCGTAGAGTTCAACCCGCACGTGCCAAAGGTCAGGACCTATAGATATCGAGACTGCATCGTCAGCTCCAATACCATCCTCAGAGAGGAGAAGAGGCTGTGCACTATCCTTTTGGCTTTTTAACCTAGTATACATGACATGGATACCGTTTCCTTCTTCTAAGTATACTGGAAAGTATATGCTAGACATTCATCAGGGAACCTACTAAGTTTGCATAACTACACTGGGTACATAAGAGGGGGGAGAACATGCAGAACACTCCTAGAAGATGAGCCCATCTAATGCAGAGTGGGCTTTCTGTGAAGGATAACCCCATTAGCATGTTTCACTTGAGGTGACCAGCAGATGTCACCCTTGGTTCGGCATACGAGCAAAGGTCATTATGAAGTGCTGGAAGTGATAGTGATTGCAAGTATAATTATCCAGCATGTCTCTACTCAGTTGTAACTATGTGGGTGCCATTCATAGCGGGCCGTGTTTGACAAGCATTTCTGCTTTTAATTTTCATCCCTTTAGTTTCACTGCACACCACCAATATAAGCGTGAAATAGCTAGTGTGTACAATGACTTGATTTGAATTTTGTCAGTTTTATTAAATGTTAAATAGTTTTTTGATTGAAATTGCCATTATCAAAGGATCCCAAGCCGTCGATGCCGTGCCTCACTTCCAGCCATTAGTTATGGGCTTCAGATCTTTTGGTAAATAGAGTTCTAGTTCTCTTGGTGATGAATAAAATAGACCCTGTGGTGCAGGAGATACGGCTTCATAGTAAACCAGAGGTGATGAGGCGGCTAGTGCCTCCACCTTTGCTGTAATGTCCTGGAACTAATTTAGCTGGAGATGGGGCTGGCCCGTAGGAAATTGTTTAACTGGCAAATGCAGCCGTATCTTGCCTTGCCGGGGGCTGCCTCTCCCAGCAGCCGAGCTCACGCCCTCCGTTTGCATAACGTTTCTGTGAAGTTCCCAGCCGGCCAGGGCTGCGCATCCGGCGACTCCTCGCCTCACCGCTCTACCGCTGCCAGAGGTGCGCCGGCCGGCGGTGGCCAACCTTAAGGCCGTGCGAGATGGCCAGCCCCGTTGCCCGGGCCTGAGTCTGTCGGAGAGGCCGTCCGGCATCAGGAACCCCCCTGTGGGTGGTGTGGACGTCATTTGGGGAGTCTGGGATAGGAGATGGGGTCATGGGCGGTGGGGATGACGTCCGTTTGGCGAAACCGGTGGGGAACAGAGGCGGTTCTCAGCTTGAATCCGGCAGAGCTGCTTTCGACCCCGCTCTATAACATCTGTTTCATGGTGCATTTTGGAGTAGCTTGAGCCCAGCCAAAGCCAGGTTCATCACGGCCTGCATTGTTCCCAGATCTAGTGTGTGATGGTGCTTGAGCAATTTGGCCTTTCTGGATCCTCTTGATCTTGCCAGTATATCTATGGGGTCAGAGGCCCATTAAACGCGTTCTGTTGGTTCTGGACTTAAAGTGGCCCAAAAGATACTTCTCACAAGGATTGGACTGGGAAGCCTGGGAGGCACTTTCCAGAGGTGAAAGAACAAACTGTAACCTGACGGTATGCTGGATATCAACTTACATTAACCTTCATACGGTTTGGAGAGCTGGCATGAAGCTGGGAGAGTTGCAATCCGGCCTTATAAACCCTTTCAACTGTAGTCAACCGCCATCTTGGAGTGAAGGATGGTGTCTGAATGTGCATGTATCTGTCCTCTGCTCTTAATTTCCCACTATGCTCCAACCAACCAACCAACCAACCAACCAAATAAATAGCTATGGGGATACTTAAAATGGTTTGCCAGAAACAGGGGCAAACAGAACTTTATAGGTGCTTTCATTGTGTTGTGATGAAATACCCTGTAATACCCATTGCTCATTGGCAAGTTCAAAAACGGGAAATATCACCCATGCAAACAGGATGAGGTCTCTGACTTGGAGAACCGTATATATGACTATATCTAGATGTCTGTCCCACTGGTTGGCACTAATGAAACACAATCCTGAACCCAGGGAAGTTGCTTTATCTGTTGCAAGTAAGACGGCATGGTAATCTGCTTATGGTTTTCCTGACTCAGACGAGGGACAAAGTGCCTCCTTTGCTTAGTCTGAGGGCTATTCTGAGGCTTGGCCAAATCCACGGTGACACATCTGATCTGTTAGTTATCCTTTTCAATAGCAACAACTGGCCGTAGATTGTAAAGTTTAGTATGGGCTGTCTTTCTTGCCGATACATTTACACATTTATTGGACCTTTATTTACACATTTATCTTTACTCATTTATTGGACCTCTCAGCTGAAGCCATGTAGCTAAAGTTGCCATGCACGTCAACCAGCTTCCGGGACTCGAACAACTATGGCCGTTCCTGTCTGAGGAAATGTAAAAGTGAGCACGGGAGGGGCGGAGAGGTGTGGATCCATGGGTCCATTAGGCCAGAAATGTCAGGCACAAATCCCTTTCACACAAAGCCGGATGGAACCTTCTTCTCTGACGAGTATCCGTGTCCTGACGGGTGCTTAAGGAATGATATGGAAGCTGAAGGTGTTTTTGGGCACAGAGCAGCTGTTGAGGTTGACTGTTGTGGTTGTCAGGGGATAGCCCCCCCCCCCCCCAACCACACCACATCCAAGACGGATTGTGAGCAGGAGGCAGATTTACAGCAGCCAGCTATTCCCCTGGGGATAACATCACACCCGGGTCCCAAAGGATTCTATACACCAGTCAGGACCTTCCTCACGCAGGGATCCAGCTGCTCTGTGGGAACTGGTCCAAGCTCTGCCGCGCCCTCCAAAGCCCCCCACTCACTTCTTCCCGTCCAACCAGATAAACCTCTGGCAGGGGCAGAGTAATTGCTGGAAGAAGCTGGGCCTGTCTGCTTGACTGATCTGGTGCCAGCGGGGCCCCTGTGACGGCCCTGTTCCACTCTGGCCCAGGCGAACTTGTGTTTGGAGACAGATATGCTTCCCCTTGGGTTCCTTGGCCTCTCATGGTATCTCAGATGGATTGACATGCTTGACTTTGCTGGCTGGGTGGCGGGTGGCAGGGGGCGGAGGGGGGGGGAGGAGGGGCTGGCGGCCTGGATTTGACTGCACATGGTAAAGTCTTCTGTGTCCATAATCTGGCTCGCCAACTTGAAACGCTTAAGTGAAACGTATCTAGCTGTGTGTTTGAATTGCGATGTACGAGTGTACACTTTGCGGTTGGCTTCTGCTGCTCTAAATGGACTCATCTGAAGGACAGCGCTGACCAACACAGCGAGGTGCATCCAGTGTCCTTTAAATTAGTTAATTGCTAATGTGTACTGCCAGGTCATCTATGCGACATCTATTTATGTGACTTATTGAGGCCTGTTAGCTGGATCCAGTTCAAATATATCTTAGTGTATATATATAGTTTTTCTCTGTCATGGCTGTCTGACGACTTGGATGTCAGATTTTTGTCACCTCCTTAGTTGGTTACTGGTGTCCATGTGTGTGTATTTTACAAGCACTAATGGGAGGTAAAGGGCTGATCTTCCCATTATAAAAGGTTGTGCTTAATTTGGGATGGTTAGTATCCTGTCTGGGTTTTGTACACTGGGACTGGCAGGCCCAAGCTTCCTAGGGCTTTATGTGGCCCGATACCCGGCTCTGCTCTGCCTCGCTGGTGTCTGGAGCCCCGCGGACACCTGCATGAGCTCGCTAGCGGCCGAGCGAGGTGCTGTCTGCTGGTGCATGCCTTCCATTGTGCTACACACTGGAGATTAAAACCAGACCGCGCCTCATGCTCTCTCTTTAGGCTCACTAGTGTCTCTGGGATAAAATGGGGAACGTGGCTGAAATGCGATCCGACCATCAAAGGCCCAGCACAGAAGGGCAAGAAATGAGGTGTGACTTGCTGTCATCGCCAGCATTGCTCCCCTTTGCTGGTACGTGCCACTCAAATACCCCCCTCCATATCCTCTACTGGGCCCAGATATCTCAGCATGCTTATGGATGCACACAAATATACATGCAGAGAGAGGTGAAAGCAGGTCGGCCGGCCTTGTAGCTCTCTTCCCACATGGCTCAGAGAACAGGAACGCTCATATTCCCAGTGTGTTTCCACGTGTTACGTGAGCGCAAGGCATGCTTTGTGTGTAGCACAGCTTTGGAAGTAGGAGGAGAAGGCACTTGCTTTGAAGAATTAGTAAAGACTAGAATTTGGGACTTTTTTGGGGGGATGTTTTTACCATTTCTGTATAAATTAGCAGCCAGATGTGTTAAATGTGAAATTCAGGAGTCCTCTGAGCTGCACCTGTATAGACTGCAATCTCACTGACAGCGCTTGTGAGCGACATTGCATCACCTTTCACAGAATCCCAGTGTCCTAGGCCCTGCGGGATAGACTGGGAGGCGTGGGGAGGTTGGGGTGGGCAGGGTTTGATCGCTCCCTTGGCTTGAGTTCCCACTGTGGGGGCTTTGGGCCCCTCTGGGCAGCCCCTCTGACTCGCAGAGCAAGGCCCAGGAGGGATTAGGGGGGATTAGGGAACTTGTAACCCTCCAAAAGTGTCAGTCTGAGACTCACGGCAGTGTGAACCGTACTGCCTGCAAGGGGATTTGCTGAACAGTGTGGGGAGGGTGCAGCCTAGCATAGTAACCCCCCCCATGAACTGTGGGGTCGTCCACTTGAGATAGGTGGCGGTGGAGGGGGGGCTCACGTGGCTCTCCTTTTAGTTTACATTATACAGAGTAAATTAGGAGTGGCTTGTGTCCCATTAGATCATCGTGGAGCACACTCCATAGGGGACTTTCACCTCTTTAACATTGTGTGGGAACCAAGCTTGGTATGGTACCTGATCGTTAGACCAGGGGTTTGTTCAAATGCTCGGCCTTGTATCTACCAAGCAGATGCTGCTCAGCCTCTTGGCATCATACAGGAGTCCAGCTAATTCGCTTCTGTGCTTCACCGTCTCTACACATTTCTGTCTGGTTTTGCATATATTTTGCTTGAGAATATTGTGCTGATTGATTGTGTAAGTTGTTTCCGAGGATTCGTGACAAGTCTGATGTTTACCTTTGGGAGTCATGCCTAGGCAGCCAGGCCTGTCAGTGTTTTAGTGTGACTTTGCCGTTCATTTACAAAGTTTGTCAAAATATGACAGACCGTACCAAAAATACCATTCCGCTTTGCATGACAGCCATTTATCTTTCAGTTTATTCAAGGTATATTGTACTCTAGATGATTATAGTACTGATATTAAAAACGTCTTAATAGTTTTGACTAAAAGCTACATATTTCTCACTTATTTCTTTAAAAATTAAGCGCTCGTTTGGCTGACTTGTTGTCTCTCTGCAGTACAGCTTCAGATGGAGATGAACCATCCTTTTCTCTTCCTGTTCGCAGTACTTGTTAGAGATGAAGAGCCTAATCCTGCCTCCAGAGCACATCCTGAAGCGTGGGGACAGCGAGGCAGTGGCTTACGCCTTCTTCCACATGCAGCACTGGAAGAGAGTCGAAGGAGCCTTAAACCTACTCCACTGCACTTGGGAGGGAAGTACGTGTGACCCGCATGTACGCTTCCATCCCCCCGATTCCTCGTGTCACGTTTCCCCCATTATGCACTGTGTATATAATACCGTAATCAATTTCCAGATGATCTCATTGTGGTCCCGTGCTACAGAGAAGGTAGTATCCATCCATTCATTTCTACAGTAGCTCTAGGTACTCCCACTGCCCACAATTCTCTGTCGTGCCGCGCTCACTTAGATCATTGTGTAGATCATTGATGCACATAGCCTGTTTCAGATGTGGTGGGGGAGGAAGAGAATTATTCTTCTCTTAACTTTCCCCGTGGCCTTGTTGGATGTCCGTTTCGGGATGCTGTGCCTCCTTTATTACAACTGATTGTTATTGAATAGGACTGATACTTGAAGACCCAAAACTCTGCAGTGCAGACCGAGTCATTCTAGTGCTGGTCCAGTCTCCAGCAGTTTTATCAATGCTCTGGAATAAGCCATACATCATGTGTGATGTAACTGTAATAGAATGTAATGCTTCATGCTTGATTCAAAACTGATTGTGTTTAAAGGACTAGTGCAAATCTGGCATTCTGAAATTGACCCTTTTTATCAGTCTGTGCTGAGCTAGTTATTTAGGTGACTGTTGATTCAGAGCTTGAAGAATAGGCTTTTCTGCATATGAAGGCTATTTTAGAATCTTCCTTTTGATTTCTGGCAACCATGATAACACATCAGTTTTTACCTCTGTTAGAGTACTCTTTATGATATATTGTCAGGAAATTGTTTTTAAAAATATTTAATCTGCAGATGTGTGAGGAGAAATACTTCCCACTATGGTGTGATGGAGTTCTTGCTCGTTTCTCCTAGCCTTTCGGATGATACCCTATCCACTGGAGAAGGGCCACCTCTTTTACCCCTACCCTGGGTGCACGGAGACGGCAGATAGGGAACTTCTGCCTTGTAAGTGCCCCCCCCCCCAAGCTAAGGACCTAACAGAACCTTCTAATCTTAGAAGAATGGGCTGTCTGTGGACGACATGTAACTGCAATCCTGACAGGCTTTTCAAAATATGTATTCTGTCATTTCTGAAAATGGTATTGACCTCCAGTACAGCCAGATAAAGTTTTGCTCTACAAATGAGTTGAGCTGAGCCCAATAGTGGCAAGTGCTCATGATGAATGAATATGGTAAATCTGTTTGGTGTTTTCACACACTGTATGTTTCATTCTTTTCTGATTTACAGTCGCATTACTATTATTATTCTGAAATAATTGCTGCCGATAAGTCATGTGGTCTGAACCAGTCATGCTCATCTCGATTTATCTTTGCAGGATGGTTATACAGCATTGAATTGTAAACGGGCGCTATTTTTGCAACGATAGAGTGCTTTTATTTTATCTATGCTGTATTCCATCATGTTAAAGTGATGCTAACTGTTATGCTCGAAGGCTCAGCAGCCAGTTACAGTGATGCTAACTGTTATGCTCGAAGGCTCAGCAGCCAGTTACAGTGATGATAACTGTTATGCTCGAAGGCTCAGCAGCCAGTTACAGTGATGCTAACTATTACGCTCGAAGGCTCAGCAGCCAGTTACAGTGATGATAACTGTTATGCTCGAAGGCTCAGCAGCCAATTACAGTGATGCTAACTGTTATGCTCGAAGGCTCAGCAGCCAGTTACAGTGATGCTAACTGTTACGCTCGAAGGCTCAGCAGCCAGTTACAGTGATGATAACTGTTACGCTCGAAGGCTCAGCAGCCAATCCCTTGCTGATCTCTGCTCATCTCTTCTTCTTAACACCTCTGTTCCTTTGCTCTCACCCTTCCTCCAGCATTCCATGAGGTGTCGGTGTACCCCAAGAAGGAGTTACCCTTCTTCATCCTCTTCACGGCCGGCCTGTGCTCCTTCACCGCCATGCTGGCCATGCTCACACACCAGTTCCCAGAGCTCATGGGTGTCTTTGCTAAAGCGGTAGGTGGCTGCAGTCCTGATCTGAATCAAGGAGAAAAAAAAAAAGAACCACGCCTACAGTCTAGTCTGCTTTGGTTACAAAGGACTGCCCTCTTTTAATGTTAGAGGCTTGGAGTGCAGGTGCTGCAGGAAGAAACGTTTCTTCCGCATCCTCCAAATGCGGAAGATACTGGCAGCAGAGAACCTTGAATCTAGTCCCTGAAAGCCAGCCTGGCTGAAAGGCTCCAGTAAATATATGCATGTTAAATAGAGCACAGAATGAATGAATGAATGAATATAAGCTGTGTTCTTTGGTTTGTATCAAAGCATCTCATGAGCCTCTGTCATGTAAGGCTTTTACCTCATACAACCTCTTCTGTTTCTACATCAGGTTTTGATGCTTTTACCAGAGATGTGTACATTCAGCATTTATATAGTGATTTTGTAGGTAATTAGAGATAAACAGACTGTTAGACAGAGAATGAGATCTTCCTAGTATGACTGCTGTCTCGGGGGGCGGGGGCCTAGATACCCGTTAATCGCCAATTGTAGCCGATTGAGTCAGGGGCAGGTTTATAAACCACTCTCCACAAAAGGTTGTTCCCCTGCTCTCGGCCTATCCAGAAAGGTTTCAGTAGGTGCGTGTGAAGATTTTTATCTTCCATGCTGCTGCTGTCAGGGTTATTTTGTTCTGTTACTGAGTACGAGTTTTATATCTTTCTCCTGCGCACAGCAGGGTCTTGTAAGCACTGTAGGTATTTTCATATCTCCTGGTTTTTGATGGCATTCATCTGTGACGCCCTTATAAAGTAAGTAAATGAAAGTGACATGTGAAATGTCTATATTATAGTGGACGTGTAATAGTAGAAGGGTTTGTCTGATGAGGCATCAACTGACTGTTAGGCAAAGTCTGCACCATTTAATTCCGACAAGGCAGGCAGCACTTGGACACACCAGGAAGGGCAGTCTGTGGAGCCGGTG
>JAODKN010000104.1:8377534-8389875 GCA_026774425.1 Petrocephalus zakoni | reverse complement strand
ACTAGGAAGGGAAGCTAGGGGCTGTCTCCAGTACTGAGTCCGGTGTGTAGGCCGTGGTTATTAACCCATCTCCGTATGAGCGCAGCGGCTAAGGGAACTAGGAAGGGAAGCTAGGGGCTGTCTCCAGTACTGAGTCCAGTGTGTAGGCCGTGGTTATTAACCCATCTCCGTATGAGCACAGAGGCTGAGGAAACAATGCCACTAAAGTTAGTAAAAGAAAAATCGTATTGATGCTGCATCTTGCAGTCGATCATGTCTCTGTGGTTTTGTCAAATTTTGTTTTCCTCTCACTAAGGCTGTAGAATGTTTCAGCTGTTGTTTTTGTTGTCAGTTTGCTAACACGGCAAAGCTTGAGATCAGTGTAGTTTATAGTAGGTTATAGTATAGAGGTTGAATAGCTGGACTTATGGATGGAGTATTTCTAATGAAAGCTGTATAAGAAAGCTCTATAGAAATAATTCCCTTACAATCTACCCACTTTCCTGCAGCTTTCCTACAACATTCCTGTTTGTTAAAGTTTGGAGTATCTAATGCTGGTTGTTGGATTAAAGTGTAGGGATGTGTAATTTTCTGATTATGTCAACATGCATTGTCAGTGATAGGTGGAGTATTTTGTCATGGAGTTCATTTGTAACAAATGAAATCTTTACGTTTGTTAACTTGAGATTATGGTTAAAGTTGTGACTGTGCTGTTACACCGTGGCATCTCAAATACAGTAATTTAAATTTTTTCTGATGTCTAGTCATCTGATAGACAAAAGGTAGTTCCACAGTCACCCACCTTCCAACCACCCATTTCAGGATGCACACGCACAGTCATTTTTTTTCCATGTAGCCAAAATGCATGGAAACCACGGTGTCCATTTTCTTTTCTTCCACAGTACATGCTCTTGGTACCTACAGCATGTCCATTATGCTTGGGGAAAACATGCTGCCCCCAGAGGGTATCGGTGTCCTGTGATGGCCATGTAGCAGGCAAGATGTAACCAAGTGCACTGTGATTTCCTTACATCTACAGTGTATACAAGGAGCATGTCTGTAATCTGGTCACAGTGAAAGGGATTGTATGTGTTGATAAACAGTGAGAGCATTTGGCCTGGGTGATTTGATTTATTGATTGGTGCTGAAGGAATGACAACGGTGTGGGGAGAGGCTCGTACAGGCAGCACAGTCTCTGCACGCTGTTTACGTCTTTAAAGTGGATGCATGTTTATTGAAATGTTTATCAGTCGGGCCAAATACAGGCAGGGTTCTCTAAGCTGGGTCCACCCCTCAGTTTTCATTCTGACCTCAGAAAGGCCCCTTTTGCAGTGTTTCAGCCAAGTTATTGGAAACTTTCCCAGGCACACAGTCTGAACTTCCTTCACTTTCCCAATTGAATTAAACATGGTTGTATATGCCTTTGCATTTGAATATCTCCCTTTATAATATTCCATCAACTTCTGTTATTTGCTTTCAGTTACATATTCTTCAGAATTGTAACATCATAAGCCAATTAGGGCTGATATGTATTTATAGGTTCTAGATCTCTAATTGTGCTGATGGATAAGCAGTTATGGAAAATGGATGGATGGGTGATAATTTTTATTTCTAAACTCACCAATCAGAAAACTGAAAATTACTAGGTTAGGTCACCTTTCAGCACTAATACCACCATAGGCTTCTGCAGTGAACTCCTGTTATTCAGTCTTGTCAAGCTGTTGACAGAATTGCCTCTTAATCACAGAAATGTATTGCTTCTGTAAATGTTTGTAATTTAAAGATTTTGCAGTATTTGTGTGACAGCATGCTAGTTTGGAGTAGGCGTATTGATTGATTGATGTGTTTCTAAAAAGAGCTTGGTGGCTAAAAGACCAGTCTATTGTGGTTCCTCTGTTGGCCTCCACCAATGAGGTGAACTGAAGCCCTACTTTCATTTGTGCTGTAGTAAATTTTAAAAAACCAAGGTATCAGTAAATCACTAGCAAGTTCCCATTCACCAATCTACATTAGCTGAGGATTCACCCTCTCCCCTGACCCAGAGTGGTCACCAGCCATCAGGGCCATTATTTGCTCCGGTGACACCAGCAGCCCTCACAAACATCTCCATGGCTTCAGCACAGGACCGTGACGTTTATAACGGGTAGTGAAGACGGGCCGGGCCATCACTGGCTGCCATGCTCAGAAGACCTGGACATGTACACTACACGCTGCCTTGGAACAGCAGATCACATCTTGAAGAACTCCAGTCATCCTGCACAGGCACTTCTTTCTGTCCTCCCCTCTGGCAAGCTGTTATAGACCATAAACACCCGGACTTCAAGATTCAGGGACAGTTTTTATCCAAAGGTCACGAGACTGCTCAGCAGGCCCTGATTTACACTGCACTCTAATAGTAATGCTGCTACACTGTTACATAATCTGGCTACTGCTACAGTCACTCACCACTTTATCTGTAGTCACATGATGTTTCCCCGTATTCCAGGATTCCACTTGGTGTCTGTTGTGTCTTCATTGTTATTAATGTTTATTTTCTCTACACTAGTTGTTATGAGTTTCTGGGTTAACTCACAATTGACGATTTCACTGTACTAGAAACGCATGGCAGAACTTGAATCCTTATTTGTAGAGGTCTGCTTACTCTGGATTGCATTCCATTTCTCTGTTAGTAGACACCAAAATGGTGACTGTTTATGCTACAGACATGATTGATTTCCAGATACAGAGAAAGGTGTTGACATTTACATTTACGCCCCTACTGTACATGTGGTTGAGATTGCTAGGTTTAGCTGAATAGAGTTAAATTGGGTAATTTTCACTTATCCCATCTTGCTATCTGTGAACGACACAGACAGGTGAAAGTGAGATTTGGGGTCAGAGTGCAGGGTCCGCCAGTGTGATCTGCCCCTGGAGCAGTCGGGGTTAAGGGCCTTGCTCAAGGGCCCAGTGATATATAACCACTCTGCCACCTACAAATCACCCCTTTGTACAGCCAGCATGACTGTACACAGTCTTTCTTTACTTAAGTCTTTCATTAACAGTGTACTGGGAAACGTTATACTTTAATAGAATGGAGTACTCTTCCTTTTGTTAAAATTGGTTGTTTGCATTTA
The DNA here is from genome assembly GCA_026774425.1 of Petrocephalus zakoni. NCBI lineage: Eukaryota > Metazoa > Chordata > Actinopteri > Osteoglossiformes > Mormyridae > Petrocephalus > Petrocephalus zakoni. The sequence continues at coordinate 8,386,783 of JAODKN010000104.1, read as the reverse complement.
AAATTGTGTTCAACCGTATATTTGTCTCAAAGCTAAAGTTATGAGTCCTTGTCAGTGGTACAGTAGAGGCTTCCATTCTCGGATTTACTCTGCACGGTTATTCAATTTTAAGAAGGTATCCGTTGGGTAATGCATGAGTGTCATCCACGACCGTGGAAATGCTAATGCTAAATGCTATGCTCCTGCTGAGATGTTTCCCCCCTTCTCTCTGCAGTTCTTCAGCACCCTCTTTGCACCTCTGAGCTTCTTCCTAGACAAGATGGAGAGCTTCATGCCCTTCAGCTTCTGGTACCAGCTGACTCGAATCTGAGTCCCTGCATCTGTAAGATGTAACCCCCCCCCCCTCCCCATCACCTAAAAATGTTCACAGCTCCATCTGTCCAGTGGCCTCACACCTATCCACCTGCCTCACACAGCAGGACTGGAGATGAGGAAACTCTTCTGATAAATATTGAAGTTGCTGAGGTTTCTGAGACTGCATCGCCCTGAGATCTGAATGGTTACCCAAGCAGATGCACGACCCTTCAATAAAATACACAAAAGCTGCTTCCAGCATTTATTGGTGTCTGTTGGAATTTCTGTCTGCCTTCGTTATTTAAATGCCCTGCCCAAGTCCGTCGACATCATAACTGGTCATATTAAGCGTTATTTTCTTTAGCTGCTTATATCTCCACCCCCCCCCCCAAAGAATGGGACTTAAGTTTCATCTGGTAGAGATTCTCTTTCAGGAGGAAAAACAAGTTCTTATTATTATGTGAATATTCATTTTTTTATTACTAAATTACAGTTGATTACAGAGGGCTAATATCTGTAATTACAGTTGCTGACTCTCAAACAAATAGCCTTTTCACCTCAGGGAGGGTAAAAAGGACCCCTGCAAAAGTGCCCCTGTCTTAGAGCCTGACCTTACCATTTTTTTACAGTGTGCATTGTTTTGCAGAGTTGGACCACTTAAGAGCTCATTGTTCTCTTTGTGTCTCCGAGGAACGAGCAGTAATGATTGGAAAAAACATTAAAAAAAAGCTAGGAACAAACTTCTTTCGGTGCCCCGATCTGCAGATCTGTAAGTCACTCCTGCTGGTACATCTCCTGTGGAAACCTCCAAACTGATATCCAGTATCCCTTTGTCAGGCTAGCCACCTGCCCTCAGCTGTGAATGCCAGTCACAGTGTTTGCCATTTGCCAAAAATAAAATTACTGGCTGTCTCATCAAACCAAGTCTTGGTTTTGAATTGGAATTTTATACTGGAATTCTCAATCTCATTGATATTCTCAGATTTCATGATAAGACATCACGTCATTTACACGCATAATTCTAGGTCAGGTGACGTTCCAGCTAAACTATTACTCCAATACAGTAATTAAGGGCTGAATTTAAGATAAAATGAATTAAAGTTAAACTTTTTAAGTTAAAAAGACCCGGGTGGTGCACTGAGACTGTGTTGAAAGGCTCAGGCAAAATAAAACACCGGACATGGAAACATCCTTTCTGGTGATATGTGCATTTCTGGAGATAGCGATGGATTCCTTTTGACATCCATGTGACTTCCAGGGGCACCCTTTCCCTGTAATTACAGCATTTCTGTTAACGTGCATGTTTTTGTCATTCTGATGAGGAGAAACTGAAAAGATACTATTTGCTTGGCAGCTCAAAGTAAATGTTTTTAAACAGCATTCTTCCAATTTGCGTGTCCACTTTCTCTGTTTATAGTGGCCTGGCTGTTTACTGAGTGCGTCGAAGCCACTGTGCTGCACTCATTGTCTGATGGCTGATAAGAAAAATGAGTTGTGAAATCATGTTGTTTTTTTATTATGCTTCATCGAATCCAATCGGCCTCTTCATCTCTGTCTCGACATCCAATGGCAGAATTTACTCATGGTTTCACTAGGAAGGATTCCTGCTGCTGAGAACTGAACCTGTTTCAGGAGCGTGTGAGATCAGTGGATTATTGTTAGATTTTTAAGGCAGTGCATTTTCTAAGCGTTCCTGCCGCTCTGAAAACCCACACGTTTCACATTGTCTGACTTGGGTTCCAGGGGTAAACAGTCCCTTGGCCAGTGATGAGCCTGGCGGTGAGTCCATTCTCTAGCTTGTAGCACGGCTGGAATCTCATGTGACAGGTCCAGACCGGAGCAGTGTTGGCTCAATAGAGCAGCTTAGTGCTGGGGGGCGCTCCTGCATGTATGCCGGATGGGTGAGAGGGTGCTGTATTTACACTTCCATGTCCAGCTGGGGCCTAACAGTAAGGGGGGCAGTGGGGTAGGTGGTGGGGGGGAGATCATTAGGCCTTTTAGAGTTGAACGGCTTCCAGAGACTGCACAGTGATTATTAATGAGGGGGATCTGCACAAGCATCATGGAGCGGGTGCTGGACTTGCTCAACACTGGAGCTCGTGACAGCATCGCATGGGGACCCGCAGGCTCATCCTTTCTCCCCAGCAAGCGGCCTCTTCTCTGTGCCGGGGTGGGAGGATCAGGGGTTCAGAGGAAATGGGGGCATCATAAACTCTCTGACTATATCCTCAACAGCAAATGTAAGAAACCAAACACAGTAGGGGGGGGGGTCTACCCCCTCTTCCCTGTGGGTCTGCAGTTTGCTATATGTGACTGGGCAGGAAGGAAGCCTACCTATTACAGTGATGGTGTCTAGTCATTAGTTTTCTCAACGTCAGCAGAGAACTCACTCACTTTGCAGCTGATCCATTTACACACCTTTGAAGTTGCCTGCAATGAAAACCAGGTTCTCTGGTGCAGCATTTGTTCTGACTCCCAGTATTTATCCTGACAAATGCAGAACATGACTGGACAAACCCAAAATACAGAGGCAGACCCTTTGCACATTCCTTCCTTCTGACAGGCACTTCCTCTGTGTTTGGAACAGGGATCTACACACGGCATGTTGACAGGGGGCACATGAGAACTGCAAGCCTTGATTGGGAAGGACATTTAATCTTCTTGGCTTTTTATCACTTCATTTTAAAGTTCATCGTTCTTCTGTTTGCAGTTTCTCAGATACTGTTCAGTGCTGGGTTTAAATTTGTATCGTTGTTCAACACTTTCGGAAAAATTCTGTTTTTGCGATATTACAGCACACTGTGGTATTTTCAGTAATGTTTCATGGCTTGTTTAGTTCTAATATGAAATTTCAACAGTTAGAAAATGAATAATTTTACATGTGCTTGGGGTAGCACAGTGGTTTGCGCCGTTGTCTCAACCCTGTAGGACCAAGTTTCGAATCCCAGCTCTATATGTGAGGAGTTTGCATGTTCTCCACATGTCACCGCAGGGTTTCCTCTGGGTTCGCTAGATTCCCCCCACAGTCCAAAAACATGCTAAGGTGACTTCCTGTTGCCAAGTTGTCTATATGGTGTGTGTTCCCTGTCCTGGGTTATTCCTTCTCTTGCTTTTGGAATAGGCTACAGACAACCTGCAAAGGACAAATGTGTCCAGTAAATTGGATGGATGTGTGCCATATTTAATGGATTAGCCAAGCACACAGGCCTTTACCGTGTCCAAGTGAATAGGAAGTGTCTAGGTGAAAGTGCAGCAGTGATGCTAACTGAAATGTGTTTTTGGTAGATGACCAAAAACCCTTGTCCTCACACATTCCATTTGGGCAATGTTTAAATTTATGTGGTTGGTTATGTTGTTTGTTTGTGAAGGGTAAAACCGCTCCTTGATATTTAGAGTAGACCCACTGGCTCCAGTAAGCGTTCGTTGAACGCCAGAGTCAACAACAACAACAACATTATAACCCAAAAGAAAGATGAGTAAATAATTTTTAAATGAAACTTCTCCAGGCTCCCTTTCTGTTCGCACTAACCCCCCGGCAATTAACAGCTTAACATTCAGCCGGTGTGTAAATGACTTTGAAAGATGATCATTTGACTTCAGAATGACTTTGAAAGATGATATGGTGAGAATTTAGGAAAGCTATGAGACACCATGTAAGGGCATTAGTGTGGCAAATCTACAGGTAAATTGTGCAATATGAGAATTCTTATTCAACTTTTGTTCTGCTTGACCATGACCCTGTCTTGGTCTGTTGCTTATCCCCACACCTCTAAGTTTGAGTCGTGCTGCGGTAATTCCTGGTGGAATGCCAGCTATCTGTCCAGGTCACTGTTGTTTGTGTTCTGTTGGCCCGTGGTAAATTTCCACCCAAAGGAGGGATAAACATCTTCAAAGTGACCTGACAGAACTTTCTCTGCGATACATCCCAAGCTGTGTCCTTGCACCTTGTAAAATGAGGAATTTTGTGCATTTGTCCTGGGTTACCAGTGTCCACCAACCAAACCAGTGCCATGTTCTTAGTATAGAAAAAAAAACAAATATAAACAAAGGAGGGGAAACGTTGAGAGTATGGTGGCAGGAAACGCACAGGAATACAGGGGACCAATTCTTGTGCTCAGAGTTGTGTGTTTATGCTTTCCGAAAAACCAAACGAGCCCTAACACCCTCATCTCAGCAAGCCCATGCCTTCGGGCCAATGGTGTGACGAGGGCGGTACCGGGTGGTGGGGGGGGTTTGAGGGGTTTTCTATTTCCTATTTCTATTGTGGCCGCAGCTATCAATAAAATGCCAGCCCTTCTTTATGACAATTCCTTCTTTTTTCAGAGCACCTGGGAAAGACAGAGAGGCATTCCTTCGAATTGACTCACAAGCCTTATCCTCACACCACCGGCCTCCTGCTGATGGAGGCCGTGCCGTTTCCTTTGGGTTCCCATCGGTCACGTAAACATTAGTCTTAATACCCTGATAAATTTGACCCCCAAAACCCAACCCTAGGACCTGCTGGCACACGGGCCATAGGGAAGCATGACACAGGCATAAATACACATTCATCTTGCCTGTATACTGCCTTCAAAGTGGGATTATGGGTAATAAGGCAAGGGAGGATAACACAATAGCTTTTAAAAAAGTACACGCACGGATATATATATTATCAGGGATGACTTTAAACAGTGCTAACTGTACAGTTCATACATATGCTTATAGAAACAAAATGTAAGTTGAATATAACATTAGAAACATGGAGCATATAATGTAGAAAGCGACCAGGTGGGGCAAATTGTGACTTAATTGTGACTTGTTAGTAGCTGCTGAGTTTGGATCAGGACACAATCAGACTAGTCTCTTTTCCCCTTACACTATTCTTCATGTCACTTCCAGTCACTTCTGAGCACTACAAATTGTTATTATTGGTTTTTTTTTGGACATAACTAATTGGGTTCTGGTCTTTAGGACTTCACACTGCAAATTGTTATTTCTATTGTGAAACATGGTGGCATATCAAGAACACATTGAATTACTTGGTGTTCATTTGTATGGCGCTCATTCATGCACTGGCGTGGTATTTTGTAAGGAGACAGACTCAGCCTCTCACGTGGGAATGCATGTTGCACAGTTCGTGTCGTTGTTATACAAGTTATCAGTTTTAATGAAGTTCTGAGTGAATCACTGTCGCTAACATAAATAATGCACTTAAGACTGTATTCGGGGTTGTAACACCAGACTTGTGTAAACACTATCAATACTAACACAATGCTTGGTATGTAGGAGCTAGAATTCAGTGGCATCACATATATAATCGCACCGGTATGTTTCACTTGAAAAGTTAAATTATTTGTAATACTTAACAGTCTGCTACTAAAGTGGTGCTGCGAACACCGGAACGTGAAAAAGAACAGGATTTCTTGACCCTCCATGACCATATTCACCTGTTTTGATCCAGTGGTTGTGTGTCACCCAGATAACCCCCTAACTGTTTTGTAAACTGAAAGAAATGGGGCTCAGACAAGCCAGGCCTTTCAGAACTGGGGATAAGTACTAACAGTGACATCTGAGAGACAGTTACTGCCAAACATAAACAGGAACATGATTGAAAGCTTTGGAAAGGGCATGGCCAGGCTGATTCTTAAAAACAGCGACCACACAGGCCCTGAAAAGCTAGCGGATGAGAGGCAACAGGGATGAAGGACACAGGGGAAATATTCCCTGACACGCTGGAATTAACGAAGACGAGCGAGATGGGTGCAGCTGATACGGAGGGGGGATCCTTTGCAGGTGGAGTTTGTTGTTGAGATGTGTCAGATGGGCCTGGTCCCCCACCAGGGGGCATGTGTGCCGACCCACCCTCTGAAACCTGCAGTCCCCTGCCCCTAGACCGCCCACCGAAACATGCTCCGTCAGGGCATAGCTGCAGGCAATGCTGGGGTGGCCTTTGCACCCTTCCCCCTCTGACCCTCTCCGGCTTAGCCTGTCTGGGCCCCGTTCAAGCTTCCCTGATCTGCAGAAATGTGCTGGCAGCTGGGGCGGTAATGAAGATGAATTGGGGGAATGCTGCTCTTTCCTGCTCTGATTAAGATCAGGGTTGCTGATAAACGTGCCCGCAAGGCCACTCAGTAACCCTATCCCCCTCTCTGGGTGCTGGATGAAGTTCAACCTCGGGGGCTCGCGGTTCTCCCCAGCCCAGTCCTGCTCCTCACTGGAGACAGTATTTGAGTGCCACACCATGGTCTCTCTCAGAGTTTTAAAGTTTTCCTTTCAAGGATAATTAACATAGTCAATCCGGTGGTTCTCTACATTTCGTCGCACTGGCTTATTTCATCGCAATCGCAGCAAAATAACGATTGTATTTCAGGAGAGTTTTTAGTTTGATGTTTGCAATTCCAATTTTCAAAAAAAAATTGCAACTTTTAGAAACTGACCTTTCAGAACTTGGTATGGTACAACTCATACGTGTTGAACAAAAAATGCTAAATAATGCTTTAGTACTTCATGGTTCCAGATCCCATTTTCACTTGGTGGGAAAATACAGTCTCTGTTTTATTTTTGTCTCACAACAGCCCATTTGAAACTTTTTGTAATTATCTGTTAAGCCTTATAGTCATTATCCAAGGTACATAATGTAACACAGCGGACCTTTTCCAACAAATGATGCCAGGAAATATGTAACTAGGGGTTATGATCTATGATGATGAGGCTAAAAAACAGAGTTAGCATAGCAACATACTCGTAAAGTCTGTAAACTAAGAAGCACTTTTCGAAGTGTTAACGTTATTTTCAGTATATTGAAATTGTGTTAATAGTCAATGTATTTTATCCTGCTTTGGTTTTGTCAGAATAAAAGCCTTTCTTTTCTGTTCAGACCCTTTATAAGCAAATCAGTCAGCTATATATTATCTATTCTGTGCTAAGAGATGTTTGTGGAGGTTACTTATTTATACCAATGATTCCCACAAATTTGTGGGTAACCAGCAATTTCTCTCCCAACGTTTTGCTTTCAGCAGCAGGAGAAGAGACCCGTAAGAATAATTGATCAGTTAGAGCACTGGACTTGGAAATAACATGACCCAATAATAGTCACTTACGTCAGGTAATGCACTGGCTGACATGCATTACAGTGGGGAGCCAGAGAGTATCATAAATCATCCTCACTGTGGGTCGGGTCTTGCCAGGGACAGAAAGAACTAGGGAATAGAAGGGGGTGATTTTCAAGGGGCAATTATAATTGGTAACAGATTTTTCCAAATTTTACAAAGACATTTGTAAACAAATGATTTAATAACGTAATTGATCGATTGATTTGTTTATTAATTGATTAATTGCTATCCAGATATACAGTATAAATCCTACAAAAGTAAGGAAGACAAATAACAGACCTCCTAGGGTTAATGTACCATTTCATTTGATGCTTGATCACTGGATGGTTAGAATTTAATTTAGGAATATCACCTAACATATCACCTAACCCTGAGGGCAGCACGGTGGCTCAATGGTTAACAGTATTGTCTCGCACCTCCCTCTTTAGGGGTTCAGATGTCCCTGCTGCTCTCTGTTTGTGGAGTTTGTTCACTTTCCTCTTTCAGTTCACAGATATGAAGGTAATTAGATAATTGGCACCTCTGAATTGCCTGTAGTGTGTGAAGGTGTATGTATGGGTTTTATCCCATCCAGGTGCTACCCCAGGCTAGTGCCCTAAGATATCCAAGCACCATCCTGGCCAGCATTAGCTGTTGGAGGCAGGATGGATAACAACATCAATGGAATACTATACTGTGACCAAATAGCAATGAGAGATTCTCAACATCTTCCTAAACACTAAAGTTGTCCATAGACCGAGGTCAACTTAACACTTTTATCTTTAACTTTCCCTGGGCCAAGACCACCCCTTTGGAGTCTCTCTTCTAGCCCATTTTATCAGAAGGGCAATTTGTATGATGTCTACTGAACTGACAGTTAGTATGCGGAAAGTTAGTAGTATGCCCATGACTTTCACATTCATGGTTGGATTGCTGGTACCATAGAAATTAAGGAAACCCAACAAGCACAATCCAGACACATCTGTAAATAATGACACCAAAATTGTAACATATTTGCCTTGTTTATAACTGTCACCTATATTGGATTAATCAATAATAGCTCTATAGTTAGTGGTGAATGACAATAATTTCAAATTCCCACAATACATTCACCAGCCACGTGATTATGAATTCCATTCTAATTCTGGGGACAACGCATCTTTGCTCACAGGGCAGTGTGAATTCTTCATGGCATGGACTCAACAAAGTACTAGAAACATGCCTTAGAGTTTCTGGTCCATGTTGACATGATAGCATCACAATGTTACTGCAGATTTTTCAGCTGCACATTCATGCTGAGAACCTCCCAAGCCACCATATCCCATAGGTGCTGGTGTTGGATTTAGATATGGTAACTGTGGAGGCCAATGAAGTACCCTGAAATAACTGTTTATGTTCATGGAAACAGTTTGAGATGATTGGTGACGTCCTGTTGGAAGTAGATATTCAAAGATGGGTAAACTGTGGCCGTAAAAGGACATACGTGGTCAGCAACAATATTCCGACAGGCTGTGGCATTTAAATGATGCCCAGTTGGTAATAGGGGGGCCATTGTGTGCCAAGAAAGCATCACCAGCCAGACACAAGGCAGAGCCCATCGATTCATGGCATATATGCCTAATTCTGACGCTACTGCATGTTGCAGCAGAAACTGAGATCCATCAAAGGATGTGATATTTTTCCCAATCTTCAGATGTCCAGTTTTGGTTAGCTTATGCTCTCTATAACCTCATTTTCCTGACAGAAGTAGAATCCAATGTGTTCTTCTGCTGTTGTAGCCCATCCACCAAATAGTTTGACATGTTGCGTGTTCAAAGATGCTAGTATATTGTTGTAAAAGAGTGGTTATTTCAGGTACTGTACCCTTTCTGTGAACTCGAACCAA
>JAODKN010000104.1:8352007-8376494 GCA_026774425.1 Petrocephalus zakoni | reverse complement strand
GATCATTTCTGATTGAATGACTACAAAGTACAGACACTGTAAGGTACTGTTATAGTTTATGTAAAATAAACTTGATTCATTTGATGGCCCTTGGTTTGTTAGTATATTTGTATTATGATCAAAGTAGAAAAAGAAGACTGATTTAAATAATGTTGGTTTATTTTTCAGCATTTACATATTTAAACCTACACCCACTTGCAAATAATGCTATCGTAATCTATTATCTGTTGTACATTTTGTCCATCCCAATACCCCGGCCCTGTACATTTCTTCTGACCATTTTCATCAGCCTATACCTTGTAATTATATTCATAGAATGACTGTCTTTGTTGTGGAATATCTACATTTTCAATTGCACTTAAAATTCCTGGGATCTTCCTTCACTTAATGAGGCCACTATGTGATAAAACATCTTTTGTCACTAGTACAGGGCTGCTTTGTACCTGAATCTGTCGCTATCTCTACCTGATAAATTCATGTGCGGCTTTTGTTCTCCGCACTGTTATTCTTACTTAAAAAGTGGTAATAAATTGAAAGAACTGCTTCATAGTGAATGTGGCAGTTACCAGGGAGAGAAAGCAGTACTAGATAGCAACACTGTATTTGGTTTGTATCCCTTTGCAAATTTACAGAACTGCCTGAAGAAACTAAGTAATGGGTAAATGACAAGCGTGGCCCCCAGAGATTTACCAATGCAATATATTTATATGAACTTCTGTTTAGAAATATTGAGACAGTATACACAGGATACACAAGCAAGCTGGAGCACAGGGAAATAAAATATGTCGCTGTACTTTCGAGTTTCAGAATCACAGTTAAGGACATTCCTTGGGAAAAAAAGGGAAGATCGCTGTTTAGTTGGATCTGCGCCGTCTATCCTGATATCAGTCCATCTCAGAGGTTTTTCTTGGAATTAGTCAACAAATATGTCTAAATGTGAGAATTCTGCTCGTTTTATTAGCTAATGTCCTTAGTGCATGTTCATTTTCAGACAAGGGACACAACATAGATTCCTCTGTTTTAAATAATGTACTTTCTTGTCCATTTTCAGACTTTGGGAAAAAGCAGTCACTGTAAACAGAGCAATGTCCAATGCTGAATCCATTTAGCTCCTAGGTGCGTCTTCATGTCCATCGTTCAAGAACAGTGCCGATTCCTGCCTCTGCAATCTTATGCACAGAGTGCTGTTGCCACAGACAACTGAAAACGTGACATTCCATTGTCATAAGGAGATACTGAGCAAGGCTGGCACATCTTTATTCTATGATACACAAACCAGTAGATTAAAAATAGTCGTAAATATTGTAAGTACACAGAATTGCCATACTATTACTGCAAAAGCTCAAAATGAGTTTCTTTGGGAAAATTGTCCTTAAAAGTATCCTGAAAGCAGCACTTTGAACTCAGATGAATGAAATAGACTAACCTCCGCTTATTACCATTAATAAGAAAAAAAAAAAACAAATATTCACAGTTTTAATGAAATTGCAGCCCTCACTTGTACAGCCCCATTCAAAATAATAAAAAACGGGGACATTTAATGAGTGTGTTGTGCAAGGACCTCATAGAAAATGTAGTTTAGTGCTTTTGCAGGGATACTGTAATTAAATGAAAACCATGCAACAGGAAGTGAGGGGAGTGGCTGGATCAGGGATTATGAGGTTGGACTCCATATCCCAGAATTCCACTGGCCACTAGAAATTTGTAGGTCCTCAGGTCTGATCTGCCCATTCAGCGCGCTTGGGTGCTTTGCACGTGTGGACGTCCACTGCCTCCTCGCAGTCCCTGCATTCTACAGCGCAGCACCACTTGAACTTGCACTCGCATTTGGTGATGCGTTTGATGCGGGTGGTGTCATAGCCCCGTCCACAGCACATGACCTCACAGCCATCTGTCCCTCGAGAAGACTTGTTGCAGACACGCCCTGCTGTGCCTAAGGAGCCTAGGGGGAACAGAATAGATGATTCAAAACTTGTTTACAGCAGTGCATTGTGAATATTTCTTAACATTTACACAGAATGAGTAAGGTACATACGGTGGTTACTTCTTTGGTTAGAAACGTTTGTTGTCATTATAAATCTGAACCAAATACTGGGGCACACCAAGGCAAAACACATTGCGCCCTCGACTACAGCAAATGGCCACACCAGTCAAAGAAATGATGTGTCCGATAACAGGAACTTCTGTTTAATCTCTGCTGTGCTTTTTTCTAGCTGTCTGTGGTGAGGGAGCCTAGAAAATTGGTTTGAGTTATGTTGGCTGTCTTACATGGCTAAATTCCATTCATTGTCATTGCTCTAGAGCAACGTTTACTGTCAGCTGGGCCCCTACCCTGGCATAGGCTGGAATCGAAAGAATAGGGCACTCCTTCCGGCGTGTCATATTGCCTGATGAAACCAGTAGCCCACAGACTGAAAAGAAAGGCTGAAAACACATACATCTACATCCCTCCTGTTATAGGATTTGCTCTTTAACTGGGAGTCCTGTGATAGAATTATTTAACCTTTGCAGGTTTGGGGGTAGAAGTGGAAAATATATAGAAAATAAGCATAAACTCTCCATAGTTCACGAGTGAGAATCGTGACAATGAAGTGGAAGATTGGACAGTTGAGCTTGTTGTGGCCTTAGGGTGAGCATTCTGAGGAAACTGAGAAGGAGAAACAATCATCTGAATCACAGAATCACAAGGAATCTCTGACTGCCCAGTGGTGTCAGTGCCAGAAGTCAGTGAGAGTCCCTGGTTTAGATGACTCAGAAAAAAGCTTATAAGATTTATGGGCGCAATTATCAGTTATGCAATTAAATTCTGGCTTAAATGAAGTAATCTGTGCACACTAGATAGCTAGGAGCTTCTCCAGCGTCTTGAGGCCACTTTTACCCCAAAGGCTTAACAGCTAAGGTACTGCTGCATGACCATTGGGGCCCTGGCCGCCCCCAGCCAAACTCACGGGGGAGGCATGATAAGTGAAAGCTGGTGTAATAATGTACTCAACAAAGCCGTGGAAGGCACATCCAACACTGACAACTGCGCTTTTCATGCTTTGTGTGAAAGGCAGCATGGCGGGGCTGCAGAGCTAATGCTTTACATACTTCTTGGTGTCTGAGGTCAAAGAACTTGGGGGGTAGATAGTATTAAGCCGGTGAGTAAGACAATTCTTTGGAATGAACTTAATGGAATGGCTACTAGGAAATGTCGTGTTAATGCCTTAATTTTGTATGGGAGCACAAAACATGTCAAAACAAGCACACACACACACACACAGATCTTTTAGTAATTTTCTATTGAAGTGAATGCTAACCACTTACCATTGTATCACTATAATTTATAAATCTTAAAATTTGTAATAATATTAGTTTTCTTATATCACAATATCACTATTACATTTTTTATGTATTTAAAATGACAGACCAATGATAGATCAAGAATGTGCTAACATACAGATGAACTGTTTTTCAAATTTAATATTTTGTTATTGATTACTAAAATTTTACTCCATGGTGAAATTGGGCAGAGATAAAGTAAAACTATAAACACATACATAAACATATAAACAAAGCATAAGTTTATCAGTATACATTTCAATTGTCAGTGTTTAAAATGTCTCATACATTCATAAGAACCTGATTTCAGCACATCGTGTGACCCATGCATTATACAGCTGAAGATGACAATAAAAACACGTAGACTTTTGACTTGTTACTTCCTGGAGGTAATTGTCATCAATTGACTGGATATTATTGTTCAAAGGGACATTACAGCAGGATAAGAGAACTTAATGAGATGCTAAGGATAGAGAAAAAAATCCTCTAATTCCTTTACCTGCTAAAAAATTATCATAATTCAAAATATTTCATTTGAAACATTTTAATTAACAGATAGGCAAAATATCAACCATTTTGAAAATATATAACTAATTGCCAGATTTCAAATTGCACAGTATCCACTTAAACCAGAATGGAGAAACAACAAAATGACCTTGTCGTCTATTTATTGATGTATGATTTCATGATTAAGGATAACTAACAATTATATAGGAACTTAGGAAAGATTCAAGCTATGTCAAAATTGCAGATTGCCTATATTTATTTGACCCACCTGCTGCTTTGTCCATGAGGCAGTAGTCAGGGGAATTCTCAAAGTAGACCAGGTCAGTCTTGGTGGCTTTCCGAAAGTCCTTGTTGGCCACTGTGAATCCTGTACCATCCTGGTTCATGGTGACCTCAATGGCCCCATTATACTTCTTGCGAAGATAATCTCCAGTCTTACGGAAGTCGGACATAGCCAGCCAGCATGTTCTTAGAGTGCACGAACCACTAACACCGTGACATTTGCACTCCAGATTCATAAAGCGCTTCACAGCCTGCCAAGTAGAGCATGTTAGTGTGAATAAGACAAAGTAACCAGGCTTATTTATGTAAATATATAAGAAGCACATATAACTAAAAGTAATAGCAACTGATGAAAACATGCAGTGATTCATTGCTCACATTATTATGTTAAATTTGATAGAGCTTAACCTAGGCTTTAAGCGCCTGAAAAAAATGTGTAGGGTTTTGTTAAGGAGAATGGCTTCCCTGAAATCATTTCACTCCATTTGTCATGCGATGCTTCTCCACTATAAAACTAGATAAGCTTCTGCTTGGAAGCAGGAACAATGATTTAGAAGTTTTCACCGACTTTTCGGGGGGGGCGTGCTCTCACCATCCTCCCACAGCGGTTGTTGTGCAGGTTCATCAGTGCTCGTGCGTCCCTCACTGTCTTCTCTTTAGCATCCACAAAAACCTTTGCAAACTTAATGCCATAATTGATGTTGTCACTACAGCCGCCCCAGTCAAAGTCACCCCTGCTGTCGCTGGCCCGACCCCTCTTGTGGGGGTCACAGTTGCAGCTCTTGAGCTCCCCCTGGCTGCAGGCCCTTGTGATAGCGTAGACCACACCCGCCGAGGATATGGCATACACGAATGCGGCTTCTCGACTGCCTACGTAGGAAACATCACGGGGGAAATAATGTGTGTGTTATGGCCACATGACACTTCTCTGTTTGAGAATGTTTCATTCAAATTCCAGAATTTCTTGCTTTTTATTTCTGGATAGACGGACATAAAAACAGCTGTGCACATATGTAGCAGTCTGACAGGATGCATTATACTGAATGTAAATGTTCCATCTTTTGTCTGTCTCTCCATCCATTTTCCCAGAGATTCTTATCCCGGGTAAGACTGCGGCTGAGCCTACAGCCTGATCAGGGAGAATAAGGCAAAAGTTACATACAAAGGACATAGAAGGAGGAAACCCATTTCAACAAGAAGACAACCTGAAGCCTCCCATGCAAAGTTTCTTGAAATAATTAGCATAAAATCCCGCACTAATATGTTGCTTTAAAAACTTTTGTCACAAATATTTAAGACGGTTCCTTTGAATGATTAAAGTACTTTTTCCTTTGGGCGGTTCCTTTGAATGATTAAACTAACACCCACTGGGTGAGTGAAATAAAAAGCCTTCTTGGGCATCGATTCCGCATTATCAGCCACGCGAGCCACATCTGGTTGGGATTCCGTCTATAGCTATGCAGCCGTGTGGCGACGATAAGCTACCGCCGCCTGGCAGCATGTGCCATACAGATGACTGACTTCCAAGCACTGAGGTGTGTTTTCGTTAAGGGAAACAGAGCCTGTGGGTGACCCTGTCTGGTTTAGCCCTTTCTGCTGTTTTCCATTTCATATAGTGAATCAGGGACCCAGTGATAAGTTAGGGAGTGCCTGCCAGAAATGTCTTTCCAAATATTTACATCTCCTATTACTGTTTATACATCGCCCGTGCGGACATTTCTGCTACTTGTTTTCTAAGAACACCCACCCTCATACAGTCTTACCACTAGGGAAAGGTAATAGAGTGTGTGAGACAACAAACCCAAGTATTTGTACCTTCCCATTTTTTTAAACAAATCAACAAACAACAGAATATATATAAGTATATATTTTGCCTGAATTCAACATACCAGGTCAAGGTTCGTTCTATCCATTTTAAGGCTTTATATTAACATGATTAATTTCTTATACCGGATGCCTAAATGTGACAGTTATTAAGTACAGCTTTCAGAAAGCAATGCATTAAAATAATGACCCTGGGCACTGCTCTGTTTAATAACAATGCTATCCTAACACAGTTAAATGGATAGTCGAATTCTATGTTCAGCACATTGTTCTAAATTCCAAGTCTGTGGCTCCCAAAGTTCATTCAGCAAACAGGGCTATAAGGGAACAGACTCAAACTCACAATAACCCCCCAGAAGGGAAACTTTTATGACTGGGAAAGATAAATGACCTTTCCCCAAAATATGACAGCATGTCTGGAGAAATGCAAGCCACGCACTGCCGTACTCTGACTCCGGTTTCTGGCCCTGATGAACCCCGAGGATGACAGCAGCCATACGTTTACTGCTACCCGTGTT
Organism: Petrocephalus zakoni; assembly: GCA_026774425.1. Taxonomy (NCBI): domain Eukaryota; kingdom Metazoa; phylum Chordata; class Actinopteri; order Osteoglossiformes; family Mormyridae; genus Petrocephalus; species Petrocephalus zakoni. The sequence goes on along the minus strand of JAODKN010000104.1, from coordinate 8,370,042 downwards.
TATTGACCATGACCGGAGTCGTGTGGACATCCATTAGAGAGGGTAAACACATAAACACATGTGTTAATTTGTATGTGCCCGTGTCCATATGTCTACATTTGCATTAATGTGAATGAATGTGTGTGTGTGTGTGTAAGCTTGTGTATGGCTACGGTAAGAGCACAGCTGTGAGACTACATCATTTTCCACGGGTCAGGATTTATTGATGTTCACTCCTGTGATGTATGAAGTCTGATTTACATAGTGAGGGGGAATCATCTGTGAGTGTTTAGGGTCCAATGTATTGTTGACCTTCCTTTACTTCAGCCGACATTGATGCACAGTGTACTTACTCTACACATATCTTTTGTCTAATAAAATTGTATACTTACTGCGCAGCATAACACGTCCAAAAACGGTATGGTCCCGATCCAGGGTGCTGCAGTTCCAACGGTGGTAGCGAAACTGATGTTGGCACTCGCGGATCCACTCCTTCGCGCCCTCGCCGATGGACTGCATGATGTCAGGATGTCGTTGGCACAGCTGTCGCTGCTTGTTGACCAGTCCTGGGATGTTGTCGCAAATGACACGCGCGCCTAATGCCCCAATGTACCTGTAGGAAGCAGAGGTGGACAGCATCACCTTAAGCATCACAGAAAATTTTAAGAAGTGTGTGTTTGTCTGAGCATATATTCCTGAAAGATATAACATTTCACAATGAATTTCTTGGTTCCTGCATATGATATTTTCTTGGGCAAAAATATATTGTTTTGTCCTTTCAGTTTATTGTAGTAGTGGCCATATGCATATATATGTTTCACCAGAAAACCTAAATGAGATTTTAGAGAGCAGCAAAGAAGAATATGAAGAAGATCATAAAATTAAGAACCAATTTAGCTTTAATAACGTCATTACAAACCAAGGCAAGATCTGCTGAAAGTTGTCAACATTATAGACAAAGAAAATTCATACAGTCATCCAGTCCGCAGTCTTCCAGAATGGCGCCTCCACAATTTGTCTAAAGGTATCTTTGGCCGAAAGAACCACTGAGATGATGCAATACCGAATTTTGCTATGTGCCTGCCTCCACTGGTCTGGTATTTGCTTGCGTGGGTGAGAGTGAGCTCCTTTGCGAGTCTTGGAATTTGAGCTTGAGTACAAGTACGGGGCCTTCTGCTATGGCTGCATTCATCATGGTACCAGCACTGGGAGGTGGCTGTTTTTCCTCCTGTCTTTCCAGCCTTCCAAGTCAGGGACGCTCCACACAGGAATTCTGCTTACTCCTGCACTGGACTCATGCACGGATGCAATTTCATTGTAAGGCTTAAATCATGGTTGGAGCATAAATGTAACGATATAGACTTGAACATTCTTATTGACGCCAGTCTACCACAAGGCACTGTAACTACCCTGATGAGGGGAGGGAGCCTGCCTATAACACACAAATTGCCCCATTAACCCTAACTTCTTATGTTTAATGTTGTACTTTTTCAGCATATGCATCTGTGATCGTAGCTAAATTGTATATTATATTCTTTCTACATATGTTTTCTTAATCGCCTCTCAGTAATAAATAAAGGGCGATTTAATACCTGATTAAAAACACATGGGGCACATGGAATGGAATCGAGAAAGGGCTGTGATTCATGCTAAAATGACACAGATGAGGTGATTCAGCAAATTCCAGACACAAATGTGGAGACCACACCAGTATTGCTAAGGCCCTGATATTTACAGTAAGTATGCTGATATACTGTCTTGTGTTGCATATGCTCTAATCCCTATGTTTGCTTACTCATATGTGGCATAGCCTTCAAGATTGTGACTCTTACCAAGAGGTTATCAAATGAATGTGCCATATACTTTATCTCCAGGGCAGTTTTGCCACTAAGTTTCACAAGGAAGAGTACATCTAAGTGTTTAAAAACAACCCTGCTGTAAGACAGACCAGGAGATCAAGTAGATTTGGCAGATGACATGTCAGTAGAGCTAATTGCTTCCTGATGGCCTCTTGAGGTGTGAACAAAGACCTAGGGCTCGTCAGTGTGTCTCCTCCCGACCCCAGGCGTGCGCTCCTGGCTAGGTTTGACCAAGCTTGTTGGCTGCTGTGCTGCTCTGGGTCTTTTTATGGTAGCTGTAAATCAATAGCCCCAGGGCTACAATAACATGTCGTAAAAAAAGCCCTGTGTGGGCTAAGTGTTGACGTTCATGGGATCGAGGGTGATGGTGGTGACGAGAGGTAGGGTTGGAATGAAAGGAGACAGGATGTGGAGCTGTGCAAGTACTGTACAAAGTAACACTACAGAGTATCTTGCTGAAATGGTCAAGAATGATTAACATGACCATTGTGAGTTTCTGCCCTGAAACTAGACTGGCTCCCTTTAGCATATAGTCAAGTATGGAAAACTATCCATGCCAACCATGAACTCTAATTCCCCAGACCTTCCCCTTTCAGTTTCTACCCTCTTGTTTTTATGAGCGACTGGTAAGCCATCTTCGCTGTACCTATAGTCACATTTATTGTTCTCTATATTTGCAGGAACTCAATAAAATGAGGCCAGTGTTGTCTGAATAATCGAGGAACGGAAGCTGCTCTTGCAGCAGCCATAATAGCCTGCACTGCTCGATTTGGTGCAGAGTTCATCAACCGAAGATAGATAACGTTTTGTTGCTTTTCTGCAGATCCAAAACCTGTCCCAGTCACATCTCCATCAGAGTGCCAGGTATCATGTTTACATCTGACACTTCTGAACAGCTAATGTAAATAACCATCCACTTCAACGACGCTACTACCCAGCATCATTAGAAATTTACAATAAGGTATTCTTGGTTACACAACTGATGATTCAAAAAAGGTAGTTGGGTACGATTATGATACTTCATTAAAAAAGGCAATACAGTATTATATAACATCAAATCAAGAATGGAACAAAATTATTTCTCCATTACAGCATTATTTTTTTAACAAAAAAATAAGATTACACTGTATAATGTGCAATGGAATGAGTTATAGAAAACACAGATACCACTTAAAACAATATCAAAAGTCTCTGTCCACGATTTTTTATTTAGGTATTTAGGTTCTCTGCTACCATCTGCTTTGCACTTCTTAGGTACACAAATTATATAATACTGCATAATAGTGCATAGCAAACAACAGTGCTCCAGTGAAGTTTAATGTGTATATTTGATTCATTTCATAAATATCAATGAATTATATTAATATATTCTCACTTTGCTCCTTAGGGATCTAGGTAGGACCTAGTACAGCTCTATGTAATCAGTCAGCAAAATAATAATTTACCATATTACTAACATGCAGTCTATTACTATATACTGATTCCTGTACTTTTTGTGGTTGGCCAGCTTATTATTTGATGTGGTGCTCAAGAGAATTACTGACATTTAATTGCTCAGCAATTATTGGCATAAGAGGTCTTGCCTAATCAGGTATCAAAAGCATTTCCTCAACAATCTCAAGCAGTATTCAAGAGATAGGACTAATTTGTATCCCAAGTTTCCAGCAAGGGAAGTAGACAAACTCTTGTTTGACTCCAGAGCTCACAACTGTGTTATGGGACACTAACAAAGGTTCAATGCACCCCACTCATGCAAAATCGCCTTTCCTTTGTTGAGACTGTAGCCAACTGAGTGCATATGTCGTGATAAATAAAAACAAATAGATAAACATTACCTTTTCTCATGAAAATTAATAAACTGCCATGTGATGAACATCTATGCTAAATAAAGATCATAAGACAGCTGGAGGTATATCACTGATACTAACCACTATACAGGATATATGGTATCTATATTTTAAAATCATGCTGAATTTACATCCATCCCTACAGTATCTTAGGTATGTTACGGTATATTAGTTCTTTATATGAGATACCCTTCAGCTTCTCATTGGATTAAACATTTATATCTACAGAATATTCGGGTTTACTAAGTTAAATGAAAATTATGGTTTTATTAGGGATATTCATTTTCTAAAATGGCTTTATTACCTTAGTGATAACAGGAAAACAATCGTACCACTCATCATCACAGTAATAATAATTGGAACAATTATCTGAAAGCGGTGCTCGTTTTGTACCGATTTGTTTTTTTAAGTTTACCGTCCAGTACATGCTTCAAATCATCGAAATATTCCTGATCGTAAGAAATAAATGGTTGAAATAGCTGAATCTGGTATACATTCCCGTCGTCATTTAAATTTGATATAATTTCGTTTTCAATATGAATACATAAATGACTGCATATCATTTCTATGGCGATTACTGCTTTGAAATTTTCAACTTAAACAAATGATTTTTACTAAATATAACATTTAATTTCACATTAATAAATTATACATATAATGAAAAAAACTAGTAATACTGATCATGCTTAATCTTTAATATTTTTTTTAACTTTTTCGTTTCAGTTATATAAATACAAAGGGTTATTGAATAAAACTACCGAATAATAATGAATCCCCAATCGGTTCCACAAAGTGCTGCTAGGACGTCCAGATAAAATTGTAATTCGTAACAGGTGCTGACTCCTTAGTAACGCTGTACCGTACCTTCAATGTATTCAGAGATTCGGGTTCAGAGAAACAAACATTTTAATGAATATTTCTAGTATGTCAGTTTTGAACATTATGATTTAAAATAAAACATAAAAAACCCCATCAGTAAAAGAAATAATAATAATAATAATAATAATAATAATAATAATAAATGTAATAGATCCCTCCATTCATTTAAATTGATAGGATTTCCATGACCCTGCTAATTCGATTGATTATCGTTACATGGTTACAAGGTGGCTTCAGTACAAGACGATGTATTCCCATAGTCATGCGTTTGCATCGTTAAGTTCTTCCTGAACCGGCACCATATACTCATATATAAATCGATCTGAGTACCGTATTTTAAAGGGATTTTTTCCTTTTCAGAATACGTAAGAAACTCAAAAGATGCATACTTCATTGTCACGCATCATACACCTGGACCTTGCATTGTGTTGTTAAACAAGCAACAGTTTTTTGCCATCCACCCCCCCCCCTCCCCCCACCCCACTTTAATGAAGCACAGAGATCCCGCAGTGCGACTTCAGATTGGTGTGGAGCTTTTTAATCCCATCAAAACAATCTAAACAATCCGGCATTTGTAACATGTGAAAAATAAATACAAAGTATGGAGGGATTTGCAAGTGTGTGTGAGAGAGAAGGAGAAGCCTTTGAATATGAGTCCTGTACTTACCACCAGGAGGAATCCACTCTGGGCGTGAGCATGAGAAGCAGGAGAATAAAGGCAAAGTATAGCCTAGAGGTGGCATTTGAACCGTCTGACGAAGTTGCCCCATTTCTAGATTGATGTCTTAATCCTGGGCCTCCCAAGGCTGTGGAGGGGTGGTTATGGGTCCGGGAAGAACCTCGAGATTTGCTTAAACCAAACATGCCGATGTCTTTTTCTCTAGTAAAAATAAAATGAAACAGATTTAACAGATAAATAAGAGTTCCTTAATATCGTTGTTCTCTTTTCCTCTCACGCGAATGATTGGCGTTACTAACAGACATAGCGTTCTGAATAAACTATTCTATATTGCCAGTTGTTGTGCTGGTTATGAGTCTTATACCAGATCTCCAAATTTGCCACGCTTTAATACATTCCACCCGTTGGCGTTAACGAACTAGCTGATGCCTCCAAAATAATCCAAGTTTGTGGGATGCTGTGCAGTTGAACGATATTAATTCTTTTTCAAGGCGTCTCAGTGAAGCACAGATAAAATAAAATACACTGCAGAATCTGCCTGAATATGTTGCTTTTCTCAGCTTGCTGTCCCTCAAAAGCGAGAAACGATCCAATTGCTCTTTTCGTTCGCGTGTTCCTCCCTGCTTCCCAAAAATAAACAGGCGTTGAAGTGAAGAAACTGTAAAACTGAGGAGCGGTGGGTTTTTTTTGGGGGGGGGTGCAAAAAAAAAACGATGACAGCTCTCTTCCCTCTGTTTTCTCATTGGGTAGAGTCAGTGGGGGACGGAGGGATGCCGTCGGCAGGAGCCGCTCCGTTCACCGCTGGAATACAGATGCCGAGAAGTATCTGGGACTGTCGGCGGTACCAAGCCACCTGCCTATGCCGCTCCGCTGGTTCATAAAGTAATATGTTAAACTACGGTAATGTACTGTGCGGTTTGATTGTACCGTGCCCCCGCCCCCGCGAGAAAAAAAAAACAACAACTTGCACTTTCCAACTTGTCATCGCAGGGTTTTAAATTAGGGGCGATGTTGTAGGTAATGCTTTCACATATACACGCATTCCTTGAATTTTGTTTCAGTTAATGTTGTGTTACCGAGTTATCAGTTTAGCGTTAACAGCATTCATGCAAGACTTCGGTTATTAAATTTATTTCGAAACATTACGACATTATATCTTTCGACAAATACAACTGTAATGTTATAATGATTTGGGGCTACGCATTTTCAGGTCTTTTATGCCTAAACACTTTTCCGGTGGTTTGTTCCGTGTATCATTATGTGTCTTTGATCACCGGAATTAAATAAATACAGCATAATTCCTCTAATACTGCATTTGCAGGTATATATAGATGAAGTCACATGAAGTACAGAAACGAAGCAGCATCCCCTCTTCGCCAACACAGTTGCATAATGAAATACTTTTGAAAGTAACAAATAAAAAACGTTTATTAACGTCTCTCCATACTTAAAAACATAATGAAAATATTCCAACAATTTCAGCTGCAGGAGTCTTTTATTGATTTTAAACTCCTAATTAACATGAACGCGTAAACTGAAAAATAACACATAACTTCTAAAGCTACAATTGTATCACATTATATTATTTATAATGCCAATTAGACATTTTCTTCAAGGCAAAATAGCACCATTAAATGGGGTAATTACGGAAGTGCCAAATTAAATTTGTTTGTTTTTATACATTATTTTTAAATATGTACTACAGGATGGACACGTCACCAGATGACAGCAATATGTCAGTGACATGAAAATGTAACGGTGTCATTTCGGGATGAGCCACGCAGAACTGCCCAGGGATTCCGTCTTTCTAATCAAAAGTCTATGAGCAATGCGCTCCCGATAACTTATAAACATTTTTCGTATCAAAAACGACACTTAGGAAAATTAGCAAAATGATTAATTAATGAAACATTATGTTATGACACTACTTTTTATAAGAAACACTTCCATCCGTCCATTCATGTTCCAGCCATTACAAGGTTGCAGGGAATCTGTAACCTATTCTAGGCAGGGGCACAAAGCAGGGGAACCTGGAGGCAATGCCAGTCCATTGCTATAGGCACACACTCCCGGACACTGCGGGCAATCCAGAGACGCCAGTTAATGTATCTGCATGTACGGGGACAGCCTACGAACTCTGCACACACAGCGGGGGCTTCGAATCTGATTTGAATCCTGGAAGTAAGAACCAATGACGCCTATACCGCACCAATACGTTAGCTGCCCCATCAAACTTAGTATCAAATGCTGCGTGGGTTCTAAGTGTATATTTGCCGAGAGAAAAAAAAAGAGTAACAGTATTTTCTGCTGTTCTCCAGTCACCGACAGAAGAACCCGCTTCGACTTGCAAACCTCTCTTCGGCGGCATCTGCTAAATTTCACCACTAGCCGGCTTTATTAGTTAACTCGATGAGGTATTGATTAGTCAAACATTAGTGCTTGTGTGAATAAATATATGGGTTATACACTATTTTCAACAATTAACCAAGTAACCAATCAAAATACAAGACGTTTTGCATTTTTACTTTTTTTGATCGCATTCATCGATTTTTATAAAATGAAATATGAAGTAGTGAGGACCGAAAAAATGACCTCACTAGTAATACTCACCTTGTTTTTCACTACCGGCAGATTATGAGAGGTGCCAGTGTGCCAGAAACATTCCTAGTACCAGCCCACTTCGCACAGTGATTTACACCATTCTGATGTTCACGATTCCTCCAAACTGGCAAAACTATACATTGGCCAGTTATAATAATACTAATACTAACAATACTATTACTACTACCACTAATAAAGTTAAGCAGTGCTTGTTATTAGTAGCAAAAGGGGGATGTTATTCAAATATTTTTAGAGGTAGGATGGTGATACTCTGTCAGAAACTTTAAAGTAGTTATTGGCATTTAAGAATGTCTTTTAGTTCATATACTGTTTTGCAGTTTATTTCTGAAGTTCATAGGGAAGTTATCGCAACATGAGAATAAATTTTACATATGGAATTACAGGAGCAGTATATAAAAATGATGCCGAAATCGAGGGAGTAAAAGCGCAAACCTACCAAAGCCTGCCTTCACGAGGCTGAGCCTTTAGTAGCGGCTGGTCTAGGCTGATCGCCGAAACTCCTCCTCCACGAGGTGAAGCTACTCCAGCATTAAGTCGCTTTAAATCTGGAAGCTTTAGGGGGAAACTGGCACACAGATATTATGAAGACCAGGGAGGAAATTTATTTTTATTATCTCACAAGTACTAACGTGGGCCAAGGATTTGTAGGATAAGTATGAAAAGGGATCTACCACTTTAGCTGGATTTACAGAGATAGAACATCCTTGCAATTGCTGTAGACAATAAAGAATTTGCTTGCAAATAATCACTTTAGCAAGTTTAGATTCTCAATTAAGTTATTTTGCTGGACTTCATGCATTTTACGATAATGTTAGCATGCCCGGGGGGTTGGGCAGCCACTAGACCGCGGACCCCCAGAGGTTTTTTTTCTCCCTTCCTGGGAGTTTTTCGTTCCTCTCCTCTGTTGCCATCTGCCTTTCCTTATTTAATTTCTTTGTCTTTCATTTTCCCAGTTTTGCATTATTCTCTCTTAATGATGTTGTGATGTATCACAACACACCCATACTGTATAAAGTGCCTTGGGGTGACTCTGACTTTTGGCTGTTTGCTAATGCATGGCAGTGGGTCCTTGAGGAAGGCCCTTAACCCTTAGCCCCCAGCTCCCTGGGCACCGTAAGGTGGCTGCCCTTTCACTGTGATCCCCATGCTTGTTCTCACCTGTATGGAGAATAAGATGGGGCCAGGAGAATTTCCCCAAAGGCATTTATAAAGCATCGCTATTCTAATAATTAACTGCATGAATGACTACATAGGATTCCCTCATAACAACTCAAACAGTCGTGCTACTTGTCCTGGTGGTTCCAGGGACCATAAAAAATTCAAATTCATTGCCAGTCCCCATATTTAATATGTCTGTGAAATGTATGAAATGCAGCTTTAAGCTTTTGTAGCTAACATATTGTTTCTGGCAGCTATAAGCGTAATTATAGCAACTGAATCCGACTAAGGCCAGTTTAAGCTTAACTTTGGTAATAACTTACATCTACATGCTGTATTTCGCTTAAGCTAAGAGCAAATAAGCAAATACATAAAATGATCTGTTGTTCTGCCAAGAAATACATTTTGTAAATGTGACTTATTTTATAAAACTGTTTAATTATTATTGCTGTAACAAACATGGCTAGTCCATCTAATATTACTTTATATTAACTACAACTGAAGGTCATTTTTAGTTAGTGCTAAAGTGAGAGAATAACTGATATACTAGGTAGACTGCCTCTAAATGTAACCTGTCATGGATTATTTCAGCAACTTGTAAAGACCAGATCATGTTGATTCTATTTTTATTACATTGAACTCATTCTGTATGCAGATGGTGCCCATTACTCATTTATTCTGGGAGATGACATTACCATTATGTATACACATGCTGCTTAGGAAACAGGGTGTTGAAATTGCATAATAAACAATTAGCTGGTTAGCAGGCCGAATGTGGAACGTGGGTCAAGCGCGCCCCTCATCTCGATTGCACTGTCAGTCATGCTGTGTGCTCTCCCGACGTAAGCTAACTGTTTTGTCCTCTTGTCCCCCTGACTGTTTTTAAGCTCTGAAATGCCCTTCTTTATTGCTGGAGAACAACAGCTAGTTTGAATAGTCTCCTTAAATGAGGAAATGCCAAGAATTTGAATCTATGACACATGAAACAACTTGTCCAGTTAAGTGAGTAATGGTGTGGATGCGAAGGTAATCAGTATAGTTGGTCACACTACTTGAGGACACAATACAATGCAGTAGTACAGTATTATTATTAATTAAGTATTAATTAACCAGTAACTAAGTTTAGTTTTGTACTGATCCCATGTTCATTCATCACTAATCAAGCATGTATTCAATGGTCATGTATTCAATTCAGGAACTATAAATAAAAAGTAATAATATAATGTAAAGTATAAAGTATAAAATATAATTGTTCATCATTATATGGCAATTATAACAGTTAACTAATTAGTTGATTAATTATTAATATTGATTAATGATTAACTAGCACTAGTTTCTGGTTAATTAAGTAAGCATGTACTACAACATTATTTGTGTCTCTAAAGTGTTACTGAATAGTCATCAGTACCAGTGGCTTAAGACTGCAATTAAAACTATATTACTGAGTAGAATTTTTTTTACTTCCAAACAAAAAAGGCTGGGTTTGTTTCTTAAACATTAAACATTGCGCCATTAAACATTGCACCGTTAAACATTGCGCCATCTACTGTCACCCCCTATACGTTGTGGAGCGTACTCTAGATTCTATACATTTTATAGGCCTTTTTTCTTTACCAGGCACATACTTAACTGAAATCCCTTCATGGTCCTTAAACAGCGTCTAATCCTCACCAGTTTTATTTGAACATCTCCCAGTTGTATACAACAAGGTTATAGCAGTTGTGGAACCCAGCTCCAGGGTTTTAAAAATGGTATCAGCTGTTACACACGCCGCATTTACTCAAGAGAAGCTAGCTCAGGAGGTGGATACAGTGCTCCGGCTCAGCGGAGACACCATAGTAACGGCGTTTATTGTGAATGAGGCGTGACCCTGTGTCCTCGGTGGCCTTTTCTCAGCAGCCTTTGGGGCTTGCCAATGATAACCTCAGCCCATCTCTGCTGTCACACGCCAACTTAACTTGCGCATGTGCGATTCTTCATGCTGGAGAGGCTGATCTCTGGGGAGTGTGCATATTTTGGGCTGGCGGTTGTGGTGCGATGATGGAATGGCACAGTTAGGGATGTTGGGGGGTGGGGGTGGTGAGGGCTCCACAGGTGTTTTGGAGGACATCCATTTGTTCCCTTTGGAGTTACAAGCCATTTGAGAAGATCACAATGATTGGAATTAGCTGTGGACACATCGGACGGTATTTAAAGAGAGTTGATGACCTTGTTTTCATTTTAATGAATAATCAACCCTCTTGACAGCAGGGAGCAGTAATTGAATGATATCTGTCTTATTCTCATGCTTGTCCATCATTGTTTTAAAATCGAATGGATCCGCTTAAAAATCATACCATACTTATAACCATAACTATTTAAACTTTAAGCATTATAGACTGGATTAGTCTTAGCATTTACAGTCTACTATCTGAGAGTGAATGAAATTAGGCCCTGTTCAGGTGCCAGCATTTTTACATGAAATGACCTTTGAATACAACATAGTAATGTCTGCTAGTACAGAACATCTTCTGAAATCAATTTAATTGCATTGAAGAGCAAATATAAAAAGACACAGGCATTATAGCTGTATATGTACTTTTCATTTTGCTGATTCTCTCTGTGATTCAAAGTGGATAATTATCAAATAATTCCCTTCCAGGATTGAATGACTAGCTAGATAGATATAGAGGTTTGGTGTTTATAGTCAGGGTTTCAGGTACTTACTAGTTTAGTCTGAGCTGCCCTACACTGTGCGTGGCAGGACTGGCAGTCGTGGCAGGGGGCCAGTGGGACCTGGGGTAGGCACGAGTGCCATGATTATATTAATCAGCACGAATCCACCAGCATTAGTCATGAACCAAACTAAAGGTCAAAGACAATGCAGTATCCTAAACGTACAATAGTCAACAGATTGGGGCGGAGGGGGAGAGAGAAATGGTGGGGTTTCTGAGGAGGTGTGCTGGAATAGCTGTCCTACATAACGAACTCCTTCAGTCTGAGCGTTGTGCAGTTTGCTATTTCCTATGCACAGGAATATTGCTGACAGAAGGCACGAGTGAGGAGAGAGCTTCTGCAAAGGGAGAAGCCGCAGCACAGAGCTGGCAGTATGACAGATCTGCCTGGATAGGTGGTGCTGCTTTCCCTTTACAGACTGCAAACACACACAAGTCAGACAGGCTATCTGGTCAAGCAATGTACCCTTCGGTTACATCACCATCAGACTGTGCTTGGGGGTGGGGGGGGGTGCTTAATCCGTGTCACATGCGAGCTGTTCTTTCTTTATCCTTGGGACAGGCCATCCAAATTAGTCTTTGTAGTGACAACTCTATAACAAATTGTTTACTGGATGGCTGGCGCATGCCACAGCCCCCACCAGCTGACGCCCATAGCAGGTAAGGTGATTTTCCCCGGCTGCTCGGCAACCCTTATCCTTTTCTGGGAGTTCCTGCTGCCACAGCTATTTCCGACAGGGAGTCACAGGCACTTTAGTTCAGGCGTCGGAGAACGCCTCAGTAACAGAACAGCAGCCCTGATGTCCGACCACCCTGGGTGAGAAAGTTTCATTTCATAAAGCAGACTATGAGGTTTTATAGCATTGGATAGTGTGCCGAGTTCATGCAAACCCATTCAAACCCTCTTAGAAATGATCATCGCAAACTGCCTTATAGAGAAACCACTGCCCCTGCTGACCACCCCATCCCCCTCCAAAACTGGATGATTATCCTTGTGATCAAAGGGAGGCTTAATCCTATGAGCCAGGGTAAAAGTTTGCGAGCTTTTACAGCCCTCTGAATCATCATGAATGCGATACTGTGTTTGAAACCAGTTTAAGTCGCTGAAAAATTTGTTACATTCTGGAAATCATCATTCCCACTATCTGCTAGATACAGGCATTGATTTTTATATTTTTCATAAAATCTCCACGTTCGAGTGCTATGCCAATTTTAATATTTTTATTTAATTTTTAGCCTTCAACATATTCATAAATAAAAGTATTTATTTACTTTGGCTGAAATGTATCTAGAGTTATGGTGTTTGATTCAGAATAAGACATCTCAGTAAAACTATAATAGCTAATTTCAAATTTGGTTCAAGAAGGAACCAAAAGCCACATTACTTTTTTACAGTAACAGTAATTAGCAGTAATTACTTGCAAACATAAGTATGGATATTTGAAACTGGTTTATGTCAGTTACTGTCAGTTGCATGAAGGCATACCCTTTAACGCTGTAGCTGGTGCAGAGATTTAGACTTAAACATCCTTCCCTGATGCACCACCTATTGGTTATTTATTTGTTTGTTTGTCTATTCATTCATTGGTTTGTTTGTTGCATCTTTTGACTTATCACTACCTACAATGCTGTTTGTTATGTATTGTAATGTTTTTTGTCCAATTGTCCCCCTCCCCACACCTGTCCCCTCCTTTGCCACTGTAGCACAAGAATATTACTGTGACAATAAAAACCTGAAACATGAACTTGTGCAAAACATGACCTGCGCAAAAAGGACCATAGGTTTCATACCACGCTATATAAGTCTTCAAGCAAAAACTTGTAAAAGAATGTTTTTTAATGATTGTTCTAAATTTGAATATAGATTTAAATTCCATCATTGCAACAATTTATAAATGGCCAGACTATGAGCAGAGAAAAACAGAGTTGCTTTTAATCTGCATACATCAACTCCTGTGACTGATACAGGGTTTTACTACAGTGATGCAAGGAGGAGATGCATTAAACCCTAGCAGCAGTGTGTAGACAGAACCTGCAGTCCTATTTCAGTGCTTTGCATGGAAGTCACCCTGACTTCAACATTTTCCCCATGAAGGACCTTCAAAGGTAGCACTAATGTGGGTTTAAAGATAATGCAGTTGAACCACTATCCTGAAAGTTTTGATATAGTAGGTTGAAATCTCCTGAAAGGATGTAGAACATTTGGAGGACCAAATGATGCTTTGATGGTTCCACAGGACGCTGCCATGTCCCACAGATCTGGCTGACAAGAGGAATTACTGAGCTGAATTTCCCACCAATTCTTGCCAGGATGTGCACAGAGGAGCAACAAATTAGAGTCACGCCACGCCTGTTTGCCCATTGGTGCGGTGTTATCGTGCAGCACTCATTCACTTCAATGCAGCAAATCCCCTCATTCAGTTCCCAGGAATGACTTTAGAAGCTATTTACGTAGGAATGGGTTAGTTTGCATGTCCTGTGACAATCTGAGCAGAAAGGTCAACAGCGGCACATCCACTGCGCTGCTCAGAGGGATACGTGTCATCACCCACTGGCACCAGAGGGGGTTCATGTGATGTCAGACATACTCAAAATGCCCAAAATGATCAGTGAGTCAGTCACTAAAGATCAAAGATGTAAATTCTAAGCTACCAGTAATGTACAGGCTGTATATCTGATTGGTTATAGATGTATAATTAAGCTTCCCTTTCATCCACATTGAGTTTAACTCAAACCAGCTCATTGACTGTAAATTCTGTGTCTTTAGACACACATCCATCTGGATCCATGCGCACATCCTCAACAACTGCCATTGGTACTTGCATAAGTAGGCTCACACTCAGAGGATATTTACTGCCTGTTCCTTGTTTTTAAAGTTTAAAATTAAAAATGTGTGTAACATTGTGCAACAGTGTTGTGCAAAGACTTTTAAATTGGCAGGTGCTCAACCAGTGGGGTTGCCACAATCTTCAGTAATTGGTAAAATAGGGGCGGGGGGGAATTGGTAAATTTTGCATGCTTGTCGGTGTGATCAAAAACAGGCTCTGTACCTCTAAAGGGAGGCACTTTCAATTGCCCCCCCTCCCCCCCATACACACACACGCCTGCAAGGTGTTTCCGGATAAAACAGGTAGTTTAACAGGAACACTAATAATTATTAATTGATATAAAAAATGTATTATTATAATACATTATTAGCTCTGGAGAAATGCATAACTGTCATAACCTGTGGGTAGCGTCGCGTATTGATTTGGCTACGAGCGGCGGGGAAAGACAGCCAGTTCCAGACAGCAGACTCGCGGGCTTTGGCCCAAGTGAAGTTAAGGGGAAGAAAGCGGATTAGCAGCCTTGAATCTATGGCCTTGACATTGTTATAGGCGCATACCTGATTTTATGCTAAGCAGCATAACTGTTCATCCGTTACTGGCATTAGTCCGTTTCCTGGGTGTTTAAGAGTAAGGGGAAAAAAGTCAAATAAGCAGCAGCACGTACAAATGTGGCTTCGTCATACTGAACATTGGGTAAGGAGACAGCCACTATCACTCCCAATGCAGTGGAATGTGTGATTAAGCTGATTAATATTAGGGTAATATAACTTCTGTAAAAAATATTAAGGTGAGTGATATTCTGTGCAACTTATTGATACATACTTGTTTTCAATGTCCTCTAAATAGATAACTAATGATCCTGGTTTTCAGTACCGCTTAGTTTTTGATCTCATTTCCAATATGGCCTCATTCCAAAGGGTGTAGTTAGCCTGACTGCTGGCTGAATCTGGAGAGAAGGGATAAGGCAGCCCTCAAGGGCTCTCTCTCCTCACTGGAAGAGCAAGGCCGGGCTTGCACCCTGACTGATGACACTGAGGCCTTAACTGCCTGCAGGTGTGCAATGAACATCCAGGCCAGCAGGGGGCTTTGAACTCCATGCCAAATGGGGCCCCTGCCCACACTGGCAAGCCCCATTTCTGCATTCTGTTTCAATTAACAGTTTTCTTTCTCTTATTCTGTTTTTTATCTTCTTGTACTTTTTTCATATGTACATATCTTGACTATATTTCTTTAGATGTTTAGCTGCACATCCATTAAAATTAGTAAATAAAATTAATTTCTGCAGAATTTGAAGCATTTGTCAATCTCAGAGAATATGCAGTGTTATTGTGAGGGTATATTAAAACATGGAAGTTTTCTTATTCATGTACCACAGTGACTTAATTAAAATCAAGTAGTCAATTATGATGTCATGGATTTAAGTAATTTCTGCAAATATGTTGTATAATTATGCATTTATTTAATCATGTGGGACTGCGCTGAAATATCTGAAAGCTGTTCTGGAAAAAAAGTATTTTTTATTTTGGATTTGCCCTTTTTTACTAGTATGAAAAGGAATATTTCTAAAATACATTCCTATGGATAATAGAGATTTCAAAGACTTGCCTTTATTTTAGAAAAATGGTATTGATGTCAAAACAATTGTATCATTTTAAGGTGTTCAAATCCCAAAAGTCCAAAGGCAGTTTCAAAGAAGAATTATATCGCAAAATTATTATTTTTTTACTTGAACAAATGATGTGAATAGCCAATTTTTGTATACAATATACACAGGGGCATACCTAGAAATTCTGGGCCCGCTAACAAAACGTCACTGTGCCCACCCAATTTTATTTATTATTTTATATATTCAAGGGCCCCTGTCAAGTGCCAGGCCCCCTGAAATCTGTCAGGGTATCCATGCCCCTCCAATACCCCTTTATTATTCAATAAAAGATAATCTATATTAAACCTCTCTTACAATGTCATCAGGTAATGTTTCTGTTCCAATTTGTACTGGAAGTTAGGGAACAGAATATGTGCACTCATCAATATTTTTAAGAAAAGATATGAATGTATTCCTGATTGTGTTTTGTCTATTAATGTGTTCAATTTTTGAATTCACTCACGTATTTCAAGTGACAAATAATGCTACTGTCAACAGCAAAACCTAAATTTATGTTTTTTATTGATTTTCTACTTAGATGGTAGAAGTAAAATAAAAGAAGTACAGTTTATGAAAATGCTCACCTCCTTCCCAGTCACACTGTATGCTAAGCAAGTCTCACAGATAATTATATACTGCAAAGGTAGTTTACCGCCATCTAATGGCTATTTAAATACTTACATTAACGCTGTCCCCTTTTGCAGTGCAGGCATGTGGATAATGCAGGGTTTCTGCAGCCATGTCTGGGCATCAGCAAGGGCTCTGTGACTCTCCACATGCATTTAATTCATTGTTGTTGGAACATTAGGCATGTGCTTACAGGCGTAATTGTCCGTAACTTTTTAACTTGAATCTGTCTTGTTTGTTCACTTGATCCATTAAGCAGAAGTGGATAGTTCAGGTACAGTATATAAACATCTAGACCAAGACATAATTTCAACTAATCAGCTGAGTTCTCTCTGGTTGTTACTCTTTATACTCAACTGGTTGGTCGAGGGGGCAGACTGGGGCTAGTCGTTCTTTTAGGGGGGCCAGATGCATTTGACCTTGATGTCCTCCAAGTATTACTTACACTAGATTGCCAGCATTAAGAAGCAATTTCAGGTTTGAAAACCAGTGAGTTATGTATGCAGTGCTTTGCAGTCGTCACATTTTATAGCTTTTATAAATATGTAACTTACTCTGTTTTCTCTTTTAGACCATCTTGCTTCCACAAGCTTGATTATTTCTTCTGTCGTAAACTTTTCACTTTTCACTAAACTGTCGTAAACTTTTCACCAACAAGTGACTCGACCACCCGGGACACCCACGTTAGGAATAAGAAGAAAATGCGCTTTGTGTTTCGCCTGCTCTCAGCACGCAAAAGTTTAGCCCACATATTGTATATAAATGTAAATAATAATAATAATAATAATAATACATTTATTTCAGACCCATGTAGCATAGATATTTAGGGGGGCCACAGCACCCCTGGTTCTCTCAGTCCTGCAAACCAAAGACAGACTGGCCATGGAGTACTCTGATTATATTATTTAATAAGGGGGCTGTAAACATCATTGTAGGAAACGATCCTGGACTCTATTGTCCTGTCATATATGCATATGTGTTTGATTCTTTCAGGATTTGCTGTCAGAGAAATAGTCTTTTAAATACTAACTATTTGCCAGGTGCCCCTTATTAAGGGGGGGGGTGATATGTGGGGGTTTCATCATTCTCCAATGACAAACGGCAGGGGGGTTTCTAAGGGATGGAACACGAGGCGCAGTGAGTTTCACTGAGATGCTGAACTGTGCAACAGTTTTGTAGATTCTCCTGTTCGTCGACA
>JAODKN010000104.1:8326886-8343397 GCA_026774425.1 Petrocephalus zakoni | reverse complement strand
TGCAATTAGTTACTTTTTGGGGGGAGTAACTCAGTATTGTAATATATTACATTTAAAAGTAACTTTCCCCAACACTGGTTACGGTGTGTCATGTATTAGGTTACAGGTAGGCTAAACTGAAGTAATAGGTCTTCAGTTGAGTTTTAAAAGCAGACCGATTCGGCATCCCAAACATAGGCTGGCACACCATTCCACAATACACAGTAGGGGCCATGTAGCAGAATGCTCTACCCCCATCATTCATTTTGTTTATATGTGGAGCAACAAGAAAATCTGCGTTCTGTAATCTAAGTGAATGATGTAGCTTGTAAACTTGAAGTAATTCTGTCAGGTAGGCAGGTGCTAGAACTTAAAGTGCCTTATATATAAGTAGGAGAACTTTGAAATCAGTCCTGAACCTAACAGGAAGCCAGTGCAGGGAACTAAGAGCAGGGGTTGTGTGTTCTAACTTCCTGGTCCTGGTGACAATTCGAGCTGCTGCATTTTGAATACACTGCAAGGTGTTCAATGTGAGGTGTGTGCGCCCAGATAACAGAGCATTACAGTAGTCTAGCCTACTGTATAGAAAGGCAAATATCAATTTCTCAGTGTCTTGAATAGTAAGGAATTGTTGTACTTTGGCAATGTTGTGTAGCTGTACGAAGCACACCTTTGAGACTGTATCCACATGCAATTTAAATGAGAGGCTTGTATCTAATATGACACCTAGGTTATGGGCTGAGCTGCCAAGGGAAATGTTCAGCATTTTGGAGTGCGGAGATTATAGCTTCCTTATCCACAGACTTGCCTCCAAACAACAGAACCTCGGGTTTTCTGAGCATTTAGTAATGATTTCAGTCATATACTGTAGGTCTTACTTCATTGAAGCAATTAGCTGAAGTGACAATAAATGAGGTGTCTTTAGGTGAAGCTGAAATTTATATTTGGGTGTTGACGCCTGGAGTGATAATTAACATTTTGTTTTCTCATTATGTTACCTAATGGCAGCATGTAGAGAGAAAACAGGAAAGGACCAAAAACTGATCCCTGTGGTACTCCATATTTAACTGGTGACATAGACGATGGAGTACAATTATTTGACACTTGAACATATTGATGACGATTAGTCAAAAACGACTGAGATCACTTCATCACCATTCCAGACAACCCGACATCAAATTTAAGTCTTTGTAATAAGGTAAAATGGTCAGTCGTATCAAAAGCAGCACTAAGGTCCAAAAGCATTAGCACAGTCGCACTGTCAGCATCAGTTTCCATTGTCATGTCATTTACAACTTTAGTTAAGGTAGTTTCAGTACTGTGTCCCGGGCAGAAGCCCAACTGGAATCTATCCAGTATTTTGGTGTCTCCATGTATGAGTCAGGTCTGTAATTGCTGAGCTCCTGTGGATCCACACTTTGTTTTTTTAGTAATGGTCTCATTATTGCTAGTTTAAATTGGTCAGGCACATCACCTGATGACAGGAGTATTCATTATGGCAGTTATTGGTCTTGCCAGAACTCCTAGGGATTCTTTAAGAAGTTGAGTGAAGTTTAGTTTTTAGCTCCTGTTCGTTAATTAATTCAAAAACATTAATGGTGCACATTCTGTTTGAATCAGAGATATTTGTGAGCTATAATCTGCATTTCTGAGTCACAGAACAGTTTCATCACTTAAACTTTGAGAGGCTTGGTTATAGGAATATGCTACCATAAATATTTAAAAAGGGATCAGAAGAAAAATTTCCCCTGAACCTTATCAACAGACAAAATGAATGAAGATTTGAAATGGATAGGTCTTTATGGAGGGCATGGGAAAAAAAAACTCTTTGTTATGTTACAGATGATGGACTAAAGTTTCTTGGCCTGCTTATACTACTGAAAGTTAGGTAACAGTGTATTAGTAAGATATGAACATTTCTCAGCTGTGTCTGCATTGTTATTTCCCTGTTATTAATTAGGATTTTCTAAAGAAACCTTCAGACAACCATCTTTGAAACACTGGAGGATTACGCCTGGGTTATTATCAACATATTCATGGCTGAAACAAATGGTGTGAGCAGGATGTTAACATAATTTCTGGAGCCTATTTCAGGCACAGGTTCAAAGTGAACTCTGCATCAAAACTCTCAGCGGTCTTTGGGCAGCTATTTTGCGTAATTTTAGGAGAGCTGTCGGGTTATGACTTCTCCTTCTTCATCATTACTGTATTAAAAGTGGCCTCTCGCTAGGAATGCTGCCTTCGCACATCACCTGGTTTTAACCCTGTTCACTAACGATCGCAATGCCTCCATTTTTGAAGTAGATTTCCCCAATAGCTATGAAACCACTTCATGACCAATAATTATGGGACCAGGGATGTGGGCCCTTGCCCCCCCCAAGTCAAGTACAATAGCATAGGTGCAACAGGGGAGTTAAGTTCTTGGCCATGTGCTCATATAAAAAAAAAAAATCTACACCAATACAGTACCCCAACCAAATACACAATGTACCCAAATATATACAACAACAACAATACTGCAATTTATAATTAATCAGATGAGAAAGAAAACTATCAGACGACAAGAAACACTTAGAAGTCAAATTCCAGCTGCATTTACAAGCATTTACAATTTGTCTTCAAAGCAATACATACAAATTAGTAACCCAAAAATGAAATATATCAAAAAGATATCATTCTTTTGCCCTACATGAAAAGGGTCAATGATTTATACTAGAGTTTGAATTGAAAATAAAGGAAACAATCTCTTTGCCCTATATCATCTCAGAATTGCTAGAAAAGCAACTGCATCCCCACTGCAGACTTCAGTAGGGGGATGGCTCCCACTGAGTCAGTCTATCAGGGATTATCACCCTGGAAATTTCCAATTTTTATATATAACAGGTGAGCTAAACACTACATCTGATTTCTTGCAAAGCTCTAAGGTGATACAAAGTAGTGGAGAAAGAGCTAACTAGCTCTGATTAGAGACTTGAACTAACCTGACAGAAAAGATATTTCACCACTAAGTTAAGCTAAGATACCAGTTTATACATCTTGGAAACCAAGTTTGTTCCACTAACCTGACATGCTAGCGTTTTTAAGTTCAGTTCAGTATAATAGTTTTTGAACAGTGCACTTCTCAACATAGTTTCCTCAAAGCTGTTAAGAAATAATTTGACAGAATTTAGTAAAAAAAAAATCCTTTGGACATGCTAACGTACAATTCTGAAAGTAACGTGAAAGTGTGATGCAAACAAAAACTATGAGTTTAGTACTCTACAGATATCTAGGCTCCATATACAGTATAAATTAGGTGACAGTTGCTGGCATGTAAAAACCCCCTCTTTCGAATAACCTGCTGTGTTCTACAGATAGGAGCTTTCCTTATATGGGCTAACCTTTTGTCCTGTTCAGTGACCTCCAAGAAATAGAGAGGCCTGCTTCCCTTTGCACATCTGTGGGCCTGATGTGGAGCACTGGCACAGAGCGGCTCAGCCCTCATCCAGGGGCTTTTCGTACAAGCCGAATGGTCGCAGTGTGTTGACCATGTGGACCTGCTCACCCCTCCATTGGCCTGCAGCTTGACGCACCACCTGGATGTGAGGTCCTATTCTATTGCCCTCTTCATACTGCTTTTTTGGACAAACTTGCCCAGTCTATCTATCCATTGTTCAGAAAATACCAGTTCCTCTGCCACAGTTCCTAAATTCAGTAAGGTACTATCAGTAATCTTGCCCAGTAGGCAGAGATGAGAGAGAATTGTTAAACTGATTAATTGCAATAGTGGGCAATATCATTAGTGGTCTGTGTGACTGGGCAAAATGCAAAGGCACTTTTTTTTTATGAATTGAATGCTTGCCAACACAATTTTGAATGTAAACCGAGGGAATAAGAGGATAAATGATGCATCACAATATCATAAGTTTCAGGCATTACGGAAAGTTTTATTCGACATTACTTAGCAGTGCAATTACCAAGCAGTTCGGATTAATTATCCATTTTGAGGATATAACACTTTTGCAATGCAGTTGCTTAACAACTCTGTCAGCTGGCGCCTTGACACAACAGCGCAGCGTTTCGGAGCTCATTCTGAGAGAAAACGTGAATAGTGGTTGTCAAGAAGATATAAGAAAGTTATTACATTTTTGAAACTTCAAGTGGTTCAAACAGTCTAGAGGCATGATGAGGTGATAAAATTGCGCAAGCTTTTAGATGTTTTATTGGCAGAATCCTAGCACACTTGGTGAAGAGTTTGCCATTTGGTCCTCCGTGCATTTACTGCAGGGAGATAAATGAGGTGAAATACTTCTAACAAATCAAATGAAATCTTTTGCAGAAGGAAGATGACTGAGTATAAAACTGTATAACTGGAGGAGATCATTTTAGGCAATTAATTCTTCTTTGAAAAGCCCTAAATAAAAAAAAGATTAAACAGGGATAGGTAAAAATATCAAGCAGTCATAATATGAACAACGAGCTGCTCTTTGATGTGATGAGCGCAAAATTGTAACCACAGAATGTCTATCTCCAGAACACCGGGCCATGTCTGCTGTGATATCAAGATTAAAGTGTAACACCAAGCAAAAATATGTATGAAATATAATAAAGTAAAAACAGTACTAAAATATAAGGAACAAAGTTATTTGATTTCTGCCACTAATGGGAACTGTTATGTATTATCTGCACAAAATATTATACCTAAATAAATCAAGTCTGACCAGGTGGAATCGCTTCAGGATTTTGACATTTGTTTCTTTTCAATCGCCAGCTCAACATCGCTGTGGGCTTCATGCTGGCTGTGGGTAGTGGAGGTGTTGGGGAGGGAGGGGCCAGTGTGCTTGTCAGAGGTGGATCAGTACAGATACACAGACCCTTAACATGACACTCATTATGCTGGGGCATAAGCTCTTTGTGAATGTACTGTATCAACCACGCTCGCCCATAAGGTTCCACTAGGAGAACAGTGCCTTCATAATTAGACTGATCAAAACATCTTTATTATTATCATCTTTATGATGTAGTCATTTTAAAACCAGGAATAGGGAATTCTTCATTTTTACAGAACCTATATATGACATACATGATCTGTGCTCAAATGAGTTAGCACAAATATATATTAACCTGGCTTGGACTGAACTTAAACCCATACATTTCCTCTCTTGAACATCAAGAATTATAGAGAGTGTCTTATAAAGAGATCTACACCGTAGACTAAGTCCGACTTACAGCTGGGAAGCTGGAAGTTATTGGTAAACAGCAGAATTACAAAGAACTTCACACTTTAATGAAAAAAACATGTATTTCATGGTAGATTTTGGGGTCTTGGCAAGGACACAGTGTTGGGGGCTGGACCAGTGCTTTGGCAGGTTTACACAGAGATACTGTGTGACTATGACTAGGATATTCTTTCATCAGACTACAAACAGGCTACAAACAGTGAACAGCACACACTCTGACATAAACATGTAGTACATGAAGGTGCACACTTTGACGCTGAGAAGGGAGTTTCTGAAACTCCTCACCCTGGACGGAATTTTCAGTAACCTAAAATGCTGTTTGCACATGGACAAAAGCCCAAAACGTATAAAAACGGCTACATTTTTAAAAATACCCACGTACCTGTGAACAAGGCCTAAGTTGCCCTTTGTGCATGTGCATGTATGTGGACTACCATTGTGTTAAGGGTATATCCCAGCCTTCTCTCCTGTGCTTTCTTTGGTTGACTCAACACCCCCATTTCACTGATTAGGGTAAGTGGTAGGAAGGTGGAAACATTTCTGTATAAAATTTAATAAATAATTATCTGCAAAACAATTGAATAAATTACGATGTATGTAATCTATCAGAAGAAGTTACTTGAATTGACCATCTTCAGTCTGAACTATGAATATGTACTATATATATATATATACATATATATATATATACACACACACACACTACAGAATATACTGTATATAACGCAAAATATACAAGCATCAAATGACTGAAATAGAATTAAGTTTTTGGAAGGCACCCATATTTGTTTCAGCAAAATTCCTTGTGTCCTAACACAGTGGCAATATTACCAGTGTGGAATCTTAACCGACTCAAATTTCAGCCTCTCTTTCCAGTCCAAAATCCAACAATTTAAATTCTTTAAGTACTTAGCACCTGCTTGTCAACTTTCGTGGTCTAATGCAGATGAAATAGAATTTACTGGCTAAGACGCGCAACCTAGTCTCTACGAAAAAACAAACCGATGCGGGCTGGCATGCGGCAGCCTTTGGCCCCAGCGGTCCCCCCGTTTGTGCGCTGCTTCTTTCGGTTTCATCATGGTACATGTGGTTCCTTTATGAAGCACCCCGGGTCTGGTCTACCCAGGAAGTCTTACTTATTCAGTTAGCGCCATTAAAAACGTCCTCTGCTGATAGGCATCTCTGCTCTGTGGGCACGCCAGCAATGGCCCTGCATCACAATGAGCCTGTGAGAATGCTGCTAGTTAGCTTAGCTATGCACTGAAGGTCAAATTTTCCTCTCAGACTTATGATCTCTGTAGTTGCATCAGAGCTGGGCCCAGTGCTCTCACACATGCACACGCATGCACACAAACAGAGAAATTCACTTGCACGCACATGGCCAGAGGCTTTCATACGCACACAAACACATGTAAACAACTGCTGGCAGCGATACACATCCATACACCAATACACACACACACAAGCACTCATAAAGACAGCTAAACACATGCACACACATACTAGAAAGTCCTAGCATTCTTTTAAATGACCCCAAAGATATAACGTACCTCAAATGAAGGCATACCCGAACTAGTCCTCGTTTGTATCGAATGCTTGCAAAGTCTAAGGGTCCAGGTTCTGCTCTACCAAGTTCAATATTAAATGCACACAGCAACTGGTTCCAGAGACCATCCTTCTACCAAAAATCCCCTCCTTTGGTCCAAAATATCCACCTTGCTGTTAAAAGTTAATGCAAACTATGGTCCAGCATTTTCCAGAGCTCTGCGAAGGCTAATAATTGCAAAGGCATTTGCATCGCATTCAGAGATATTCGATTTGATTAAATAGCCTGGGAAATCTACCAGATACGAGCACTCACAAGTCACTGTATTACCAGGCCTGATACCAATCAAATGTACACAACCGATTTACCAGTAAATGGGATTTCACAGAGAAATTTACCCCACATGCAGGCATGTGTCCAGAAACTGTGATGGTAGTGATTCACTAGGGAAAGGAATGCTTCCTCTTCAGAGGGAGATTAATGATCTCTGTGATGCGGCTGTGACATCTAAGCAAAACAGTTTATGCAGGGGGACACATTAGCTGGGACGTTGGGGGTTGCTTGTTCAGATGGGGGGGGGGGACTTTACCCATATATAGAGATATATATATCGAGAACATTAATTCAGATTAAGGCCAGGTCCCTAACCTGTACTCCCCACTGCCCAAACATTGTCTGTTAAGAACACAGGGACGTGTGAGGGCTGGTGCAGCATTTCTGTCGGGGGGCCAAACGGGCTGGACTTAAATGACCTGCAACAGCTGGTAATCATATAAAACTGACATCAGGCCGCCTGATCGGTGATTTACCTCCAAGAGACTGCTGGGAAAGAGGACTGAGAGTCGAAACAAGTTATGAAAAATAGGGTGTGAGCATTTTCTCCTACATGCCACATATAACTATCTTGAGTGAAAAAAAACAACATCTCTGATGTGCTGTTAAATGAGGTCCCAATAGGTGCATAAATGTCATTGCCGCATTATAATGCAGATAAATTTGTCTGGATTGACTCACGCTAGTGTTCCTTTGCATGATGCTTGTGATATTTCACGGGTTTTGCAATATGTTGCTGACAAGACACTTGTGTTCTCTTTTCATTGTATGAGGTATTCTGGGCGAATTCACTGTGGTGGGCTTAAGGATTTTTATTGTATCTTACAAGGTTAACAGCATCAAGAAAAGACTGACTTGGGTACAATCGAAACGAAGGCCACATCATTCAGAGGCTCTATCCTTTGTTCATTTGCTCAAATATTTTGTGTCCTTTGTCATTTCTGAGGTTTTACAAAAAATATATATATTGCACTAAAGTGACACTTTCATAGTTACCAATAGAATCGGATAAAATTTTACCCACTGTTCAACTAGCAGTCCTAGAAAGTAGAGAAAAATACACTGCCAGCGTCACAAATGGTCCGAATAAAGGTTTTTAAAAATTCTGCATCTTAAATGACCTTAAATACTTAAATGGTTGCACGTGGAATCAGTACAAACAAATTACAAGTGAGAACAGCCAGCGTGCAGCAGTTAATAGTCCACTCATCACTGTCTTATAAACACATTTCGTCTAATGACCTTCAACAACCATGAAATAGACATACGTGATTTATTTTACGCCTATGTATACACCAAACCATTAATAAGTGTTAAAGACATGTTGCTGCAAACATCCCGTGATGGAACCTATACTTCTCTCCCCTTTACCAATCAAAATCCATCATCATTCTGTCCAAGACACTGTTCTAGTTTCATTTTTTTTTGTCATAGAATGAGTTAGTATCATCGGTAGAATATTGAAAAAGAGTATATTGAAACAGGTATCTTTCCATATTTTATGTTTAATTTTTTCTTTTATTATATTTTATTTTTACCACTATGTTATAAACAAGCATTTGTTTATTTTTAAGATAAATATTTATCTCTGGAACATTTTGAGCTTCTGCTTATTTTAGATGCTTTAATATTTTATTTGTTTGATTTATACTGATTAGTCAAAATTAGTTTAGTTAAGATTAGTTAGTTAGAATGTTCACCACTCCAAAGTTAATAGTAAATGCCAGACAAGCTAATATTTAATCTCCCCTGTATGTTTGAAACTGCATCACCAGGCAAAAGTTAGGTTAATGGATTTCATGAACAATATCAAACTTAAAATCGAGATGGCCAGGAAAGTGAACCGGTTTTATATGTGTCAATGCTTTTTGCTTCATCCCTAATTAACCCAGATTTGATTGTTGTTATGAGACAGGCGTGCACCTGTGCAAAGGGAGATACAAAGAGCAACACCTGACTGAAACAAGCACTGGGAGGGGTTAGTGACCAGGAATACCCCGTCACAAAAGAGACTCACTCTTGTGGCTTCAGTAAAAGCAATCCAACTTATTTTTTTCCCTTTCCAACCGTCGACTTAAAAGAGTCCATTTACAAGTGAACTGATTGCATTCCCGGTCTAATGGACCTATTAGAATGTCCTTCTGTCATTTTGATAAGATCAAAGCATTCCCAGAGTCCAATCATTACTTTATTCTTTGGGCCATTATGTATACTATTACGTCAATTAATACCGTGACTGCAGCTGTGTGCGTTTAACTCCCTTCATTGCTGCCTAATCAACTAAATAGAAGCCTGCAAGGCACACAAAAAAATAAATCATATCACTCACTTATCACACCGAAACACACAAAGCGAATTTCAATAAAAATTCATTAACAGCTAACACGTTAAAGAAACCACTGGTATGGTATGAATAAATGAGGACTTCCCGCTAAACCTCTGTTCAGCGTGATCTGTAAGTTCTTCACTGAGGAACCGAAAATGTGCATGGTTAAATTACCAAGTACATTCCGCTGCAACAAGGAACCTGGATTAAGCCCAAGACCCCACACTGGTAGGGGCAAGGTCGTTCCTGGTGCAGTGTGCGATCGACTCATCGCTCTTACGCTGGAATGTTCCATCTTTCAGGTCTTCTGCAGCCCCCACGTCATCTCCATGGGCCACAGCGTGCACCATATGCAAGCGCTCCAGCTCTCAGCTCATAAAGTGGCGGCCCTGTCCAAACCTGTCACAGATCCCTCCCCCTCCACCCGGCGAGGCCTGAGTGACAGATGACGTTTCCGTCCAGACTTGGTACACAGCGGCAGCAGAAAAAACAAACGTTCCTCCCTGGTCCGGGTGGCTCCATTCCATGCTGTCAAATAATCCTGACCCCCGCCTGCCCTGCAGACCATCCCACACCAAGCTGGGATGAGTAGCCTGCTTTCCTGTAGCCTCCTCATTGGGTTACGCAGGCTGGCAATGTCATCCAGCTGTACCTGCCAGGTCATCTGAGGACCCTTCCTCAGGTGGGGAATGTGTGCGTGTGTGTAGGGGGGGGGGTACTAATGCACAGTGCCCCCGGTGGCTCCGTGAGGGTCATGCAGCCACAGCAGAGCAGTGTTAATGGGGTGAAAGCAGCATGCTGTATGACACTCCCTTCCAGTGGTTCTTCCAAAGTAGACATTTCGTTGTCACTAAGGAGGAAAAATTAATCGTTTTTAATTATTTGTATTATTCTTGGTAGGATGTTCATAGTAATGGCACAATTTGAACTCTCTACTTTTATTTTAATAATAAATATTTTTTTTAATTATTGAAATTGGCTGAGGAGTACTAAAATATTGGATTTCCACTTTAAATTTAAATGTTTTCTAAAGACGGGCTTAAGTTAAAATAACTTTCCTCGCATTCTGTGTGTTTCAGAATCATAATTGTTTCTGTATTTTTTTTCTTTCTAATACTGCATCATGAGTTGTATGCAATGAAGCAACATTTATTGTTCTTATAGACTGCTATATATTTGAATTTAGAAATGCATCTAGGCTAACTCCTAGAGCAGGTGCCTCTGTCTGGAGTTTTCACATTCAGGCTTGTTGCGTGGGTTTCCTCTGCGAACTCTGGAATCCTGCTTCCTACCCCGCAAATTGCCCTTAGCGACTAGGACTATGAGTGCCCGGTGAGACGCTGGCAACCCATCCACGGTCACCCTGTACTGTTTGCTTCCTCCATCATGTGAACCTGCGCCAAAGAAGTAGAAGGACTCCCTTAAGACTTCCTAATCATTCTGTGTCATATGAAAAATGTTCCCATGATTGCTGCCGAATGGACTATTAGAACTTTATGGCTGAATTTTAATTATAGTTGTAATAAGTAATTACACTTTTGGTGGTAAGCTGATTCATCCCTTTAAACTACATTGTACTGAAGTGTCTAATGTATATTAGTATAAAGTATATCATATCGTAGTTGTATTTTCATTTTGTTCTTTTGAATTATTTAATTTTAAATTTGATTTTGCCATGCAATAAAATTTCACATGAAAAAAGATCAAAACTGACTTCTGAAGTTTTTGTAAGCTGTTCCCAATAAAAAAAATCAAATATCGCCCCCTAGTGTCCATACACTCTCAGCATGGTCATCATTTTTCAAATTTCCCAAACACTAATATTGGACAGGACTACGAGAGAGGGCAAATTTTCTGAAGCTTGCAATTGAGAACAAACTTTAACCAGAGTGTCTGCAGAAATCCTGATTTAAGTCTTTTTAATACCTTTTAAGCCACTTAAAACCAAATCAATATCGATCAATACCCATACTGAGCTCGCATCCCAGGCCTAGTTCCCGGTCTTCCCAATCCGGGCAGGGCAACACACTCCTTGATTTTAATTTAATTTTCAGTAAATATAAATCTCTTTTTGTGCTCAAAAAATTAATTTCAGTGTTTTATGTTATTTCATCAGGTAATGTATCAGCTTCTTCATTTAGCTCCAAGCAAGCCCTGTTTTATGATCTGCGAGCCCTAAGCATAACCTGCTCCAGAGCACATTCCATGTGTAGTATGACTTACCATTGCGGTATATCCCGCTAAGAAGTAGACCAACGTCAAGATATCAGAAAGCCTCTACTTAGCCTCAAAGTTATCCAGTTAAGCTAGGAAGCTTCATGATACAGCCCCCTGCTTGGAGCAGGATAGGCAGCATGTACAATCTAGGACTGAGCCACCTTTTGTAGTATTAAAAAGTAATCCGGCTGAGCCAGCTTTGTAGTATACCCCTTAAGAGTCATTCACGTAAACTTAAATGAAATATTTTTTTACATTAGACTAAAATATGCTTATGAGCTCAAAAATTAAGACCCGGTAAATTTGAATTTAAGACTCTGAAAGACTATTCAGTGCCTTAAAGTGGCTCAACTCAAACTGAAGACTTTTTAAAGACTTCATAATACCCCTGCGGGTACCCTGGCTAACTGAATGTATATATTAATGACAAAAGCTTAAGCAATGCACATTTTAAGAACAGCTAATATGATGTTTTGGTTTAACGAGTAGTACTTCAAAAGAATTTAGCACCTCCCATAAGTGTAATGATGATTCCTGAACAAATGGGTGGCATGAAATAACAATCAAATTTAATGACTAAAAACCAGTTCCGAAGTTTTCCATGGTTGAGGAATATAAGAACGTTTTCTGAATGTGCTTTTTATAGGTTTTATTTGCTAATTTGCAATGTAACTGCAATTCAAGCCTTCAGTTCCTTCTACTCCATGGCAAATCCCATGCATTATATAAATAATGTATGAGCCTCAGGTTTTCAGCTACGCAAGCATGTAATGCACCGGAAGACCGGAATATGTAACAGAGCAAGCACATTCTAAACAGACACAGATCAGGGCAGTGACATTCTTCCTCCCCGGTCCTAGTCATGCCCATATATTTTATTCGGTGCTTAGAAATCCCATATAAGGAGAACCAGGCCATGGTTAACCCTTACAACCTTTACTGGGCAATTTCCACCTTAACGGATAACAGTATCCCAGCCACAAAAATAACAAAAAATAACAAGTAAACATTTCATTGATTTTTTTTATTTTACTCATATAGTATTTTTTGGTTCCAGGAATGTTAAAATGTTACCATCACCTACAGTTCGGGAGTAGTGGAATCTCAGTGACGTGCAGCCCTAATACAGAAAGTACATCACTCACTTTATCCCATATGACACTCTTAGTTAAAAGTAAGAAACACAAAAGTAGGAAACACAAACTTTCATGTTATATGCTTTGTAGAGATAAAAAACAAACGTTACATCGGAACAGTATTTTGGAATGTGCTCTTTTATGATATCAAGATACAAAAAATGATCCATGTATAATTCAGATTAACCTTATCATTATCTCATATACATATAGTCATAAAAACAGTACTAAGTATAAAAATGTTAATATCAAATTATCAACAATTACCAAAAAACAGCAGTTCATGTGGCTATTTTAATAACCATGTTAAATGCATTGTGCTTTTAGTAAAAATTATGTGACTAATCATAATCAGTAGATAATGGACATGGATGGTATTAGACAGAAATCCAGATGCTTAGGTGGACCCAGCTACATATTTAAAAATCAAGGACACAATCATACACTCATAAAGGACTAGCCTACATATATTTTTCACATTATCTCCATGTAAAGTGAATGTAAGCTTTCCGTGGTGTGCATATTAGAGAGTATAACCTGGAGTTCAAAGTTTGAACATCATAGTAAGTGCAGCAGTTTCTGAGGTTTGACAACAGCAACATGCCATTGAGTTTACATCCCTTACCTCTCATAATGGCAAAACTATGTACTAAATAAAAAAAAATACAGTTGAAATTTTACTTTGTCGCTTCTTTTGCCTCATGCACCATTCACACACATTTCAAAACTGACAAAAGCTGCATATAAGTGCAGGAGGACATTATATGATTTTCAAAGGGCCAAAATCTTAACTCAAGCAATTAAGGATAGAAGGTACAAGGCCCAATGCACACTGTTCCCTCAAACAGAGGTTTACTCATAAAATTCCATAAGTAAAGGAACAATGACATTTAATAAGTTCTATAACTCTGATCCGATTGAGTTTATTTATGCTTCTGGAGGCAGTAGTAACGATGGCTTACAGACAGGGAGGCGGGAACTGTTTACACCCATAAGGATTTTTATTATTGAGGCGAATTTTGCTACAATAGTACATACATCAGTCACTGTTTGCTTGGATGGTACTTAATCTTTATTTACTCTGATGGAGGTCACTGCCTGTGATTACTGGGATTTAGATGGAGATTTAGTCATGACACCTACGAGTTACACTCATGTTAACATCATTTTATATCGACAAGAGCGATAGCAATCCAGCCCCCTCCTGACAAATAGCTTAAAGGGCACAGAGGGGACTGAACTCAGATACCACAGTAGGATGCAACTTCTGCTGAGGGCCACAGGACAGACCCTTACAACACAGTCCGTGATGCAGAGCTTATGGCTTCCAGGTAATGGAACTGTACTGTGCTTATATAACCTGAAGCCCATGTGACTGAAAAACATGTCTCTTAGCTAAAGGTGATAAACCGGCAGGCACTTGTCCATTCAGCTGCCTGGGTAGTTATTGTTTTCAAGTTCTTCAATTCCCACAAAATATGAAGTAAAATAACATGCTGTGCCCGAAAGTGTACACAATAATTAAGTCGCTGATCCAAAATAAAATAATTCAAAGTTAAATAAACCAGTGTTTCTGCACCCTAGAGCTAAGTAAGGTATTTGCTGTGGAATTGTCGATAAAGCCAGCAGGGGGCGCATGAGGCTAGCTGGTAGAGGACACAACCAGGTCCAGCTCTTTGGCGCCCTCCTGAGTGCTGGTCAGGCAACAGCTGCCTGACAGCTCTGGGAAATGGCTGGTTCTGGCAGGGGGGCCAGGGGAGGCTGGTGACTGGGCCAGGTCTGGTTTCTTTGGGGGAATTGGTGGAGGATGTACCCTCTCCCCCCTAGTAACAGTGGGTGATTTAATCCCTGGAGAAAGGGGGCTGGAGGATTTGGCTGTTGGAGAGAGGCAGGCCAGGCTACGGTAGTCTGTGCCAAAGGGGGAATTGTTAGGGGCGGATTGCTTAGTGCAGCCTTGCTGGCCGGTGAAGCGCGATAACACCTGGGTGACGGTGTGGCGTGCCAGCTGCTTGGCCGTATGCTCAGCTGTGGTTGGCGACAGGTCGTGGGGAGATGCTGGCCCACCGGCACCGTGCTCCTGCTCGGCCTGGGCCTGGAATTTATGACGAGCGGCCTGGAATCGCTGATTGACGCTCGCTTGGTAGGAGGACTGGTAGCCGGGGCTGAGGGCACCTGCCCCGCCCAGACGCTTGGCCAGGACAGGAGAGGAGCAGGGTGAGGATGTCAGGGAGGAAGAGGCGGTGCTGCTCGGCGACAGGCTGGCATGGGGGTGGACGGGGGAGCGCAGTCCTACCCCATTCTCCTGGCCAGAATCGTGGCTTGGCCTCTCCGCTGACCCCTCCGCATCCCTCTGAGTGGGATGGTGCCCATTGATCTTGGGCAGAGCGGGTGACCTGGGCGCAGGTTTCTCGCCAGCCTCTGTCTGGCTGGCAGTGGAGATGGTGGTGACCTTGGCGGGCAGCATCGCAGCCATCTTGGCCAGATCTCTCCGCAGTCCTTCCACCTGCGCCTGCAGGTCTCTGCAGAGGCCTTCCTCGTGCTGGAGCCGCTCCTGCGCTTGTATCGCCCGCTCTCGCGCCACCTGCATCTCCGCCTGCAGAGCGGCCACCCTCTGGCTGTCCTCCTGGGCCTGGGTAGTGGCCCGCTGGCACTCGAGGGCCAGGGCAGAAGACAGCTGCTCGTTCTGGGCCTGCCCCTCCTCCAGCTGGCACACCAGCTTCTTCTGCTCCTTCTCCAGGCGCTTAACTTGTGTCTTCTCAAAATCCAGCTGCAGAAACACAAGTAATATTGAGAATATAAAGGCCTTCATTTTAACTTTGCTGACTTACACAAAGATTAGAAAAAGGATGCCATTTCAAGGGGCAATGCTAGGCGCGCTTCCGGATTCCAAACCTTTCACAGAATAGGGAAAACGAGTCACAT
Source organism: Petrocephalus zakoni (assembly GCA_026774425.1). Taxonomy (NCBI): domain Eukaryota; kingdom Metazoa; phylum Chordata; class Actinopteri; order Osteoglossiformes; family Mormyridae; genus Petrocephalus; species Petrocephalus zakoni. Next base: position 8,327,719 of record JAODKN010000104.1, on the reverse strand, counting down.
GAAGCATAACACTTCCCTACGTCCCAAAAGGCCACAAGACACACTAATATAAGGGGCCAGGGACAGACCCCGGCCACCTGGACATGACTGGTTTCCTGTCAGTACAACGGCCAAAGGTCCCCTCCATTGTGAGGCTCTAAAAAGAATTTAGGGGTCGGGGAGGGGGGGTAAGAAAGGAAGACACTACACAGGAAGACAGAACAGAGGTGAGGAAGCATGGTAAATGCAAACATTCAGAGAAGATGCCATCCCCACCCCCCCACCCCCGCCAGAGAACTCTAAACAAGGTACAATTTTTGTAACCCACTGCAAAACCCACACAGGTACCTTTAGGTACCATTCCTGTGAGACCAGCTTACTCAGTCCTCAAAATATGCAAGAAGCATCAGACAACACAGACACTGTCTGGATCAGAATCAGAATCAGAATTCATTTTATTGGCCAGGTACAACTGCATGTGCTAGGAATTTATTTTGGCAGTGTTGCTGCTTACATTCACAGACATGATAAAAGAACAATGATCATAAATTAAGAAAGATAGCAAAGTAGAAATAATAGAATAAAGGAATAAAACAGTGTGGCACAGGGCAAGCAATCAGACAGTCCTCTAAAGTGTGCAGCAAGGCAGTCCTCAAAAGTGTGTAGCAGGGCAGTCCTCAAAAGTGTGTAGCAGGGCAGTCCTCTAAAGTGTGCAGCAGGGCAGTCCTCTAAAGTGTGCAGTAGGGCAGTCATATAAAGTGTGTAGCAGGGCAGTCCTATAAAGTGTGCAGCAAGGCAGTCCTCTAAAGTGTGCAGTAGGGCAGTCCTATAAAGTGTGCAGCAGGGCAGTCCTC
>JAODKN010000104.1:8296678-8312272 GCA_026774425.1 Petrocephalus zakoni | reverse complement strand
CTATTTAATGCTCCTATAGCGTTTAAAACAGGACATAATAGCGGACTATTTTTACACACCAGAGGCTTTTAAATGACATGTGAAGCCAAAATATGTGTGTTAGAGAACAAATGTATGGTTACTGTTTGTATCTTTAAAATCGGACCATCAGAATAGCAGTTCTAGGTTATGAAATATGGTATTTAAGTATTGTTCAGTCATGGCATATTTTGTTTAAATTTATACAAATGTTTAAATTTATAAATAAGAAGAGTATATTACTCAGTCATGTTTGTTTAATTATTGTTTGTTATTAATAAAAATAGCTTGTTGATCAACTAATGTTTTTGTGTTTTGCTTTGGTACCGAAATTGGTACCGAGAATCGTGGATTTTCACTGGTATTGGTACCGAATACTGAAATTTTGGTACCGTGACAACAGTACGTGCAGTATGATTGACAATCGCTGAAATGCGTACTTGATAAATTGTTTCTTTAATAGCAAAGGAGTAATTTGTGCTAATATTCTAATTAAAAAAAATACAATAGTGTGGTACTCAAGCAAGAACTTTCTCTCCAGTCCTGGCTCATTGTGCACGTTCCCGTTTCACCTAGTTTCACACAGCCTTTGTGCAGACTTGTGCTGCCGTATCACTGGACATGACAGAAACATGAGTGAACCGAATAATGACTTCATCGCTTACTTTGCTCCACTTCCCAGAAGGCAAGGAAAGGCAGAGGTGGGGGGTAGGGCATGGGGGTTGCAGGGGAATGGGTAACCTCCGCTTCAGGACTAAGAGGTGAGCTCACACTTTTTCCCAAGGCCCTGACTGACAGTGCATTACACAACCGGAGGGCAGTCATTTTGTATTCGTCTCAACCTAAAATTAACAGGAGAAAAAGTCCCGTGGTTTCAGCCAGTGGCCCAGTGGCCAATTATTGTGTAGTGAGTCAGCAACAATGAGTTCACCCTGACCAGAATCATTAAACTGTGCCTAGCAGCAACGGAACAGGGAGAGTCGGGGAGCAAAGGCTCATTGTTTAATTAGCCAGCAGCGTAGGACAAAGAGCTCAAAGCAGATAAAGGCTTAAAGCTGGGATGTCAAACCTTCTGCTTGCGGGTCGTAGGGCCCTGCGAGTCTGCTCCAGCTCCACCTTAATTAGGCTATTCACCAAATATATAACAATGGACTTAAAGGACAAACAGAATGCACTGAAGATTCACCAACATTTTCAGCCAAAGTCCATTTTCTGTTATGGGTGCAGTTTTATGTGACTCATTGTAAAACCTTTAGACTGGATTAGTGCTCAACTTCATTAACTGTAGTTTATACACGGTACTTCAATCTGATTGGACAGAAGGGTATTAATTAATTTTCTGTAACAGCACAAGTACTGCCAGCTAGGAGTAAATCAATTGATTTTAATGACAGAATGGCATGATCAGAATCTCTAATTCTAGCTAATGTTACTCAAAATTTCAAACAGAGAATGCAATTTAAAAATAACACAATATAAAAACATAGAAATTGCTACAAACCACTTAGATAACAGCAATGCTTCAGGCTGAGGACCAGTCCCTGTGGTCAGTGACTTAATACCAAAACGATTTACTGATGTAATGCATCCAGCCATACCTTACCAATTTCTGCAACCTGCTTAAATGGGATGCATTATCATGCATTAATTCTTACTTATTTGATCAAAGGTAAAGGTTGTTTTTTTTTTATGAAAATGACCACTAGACCATAATATACGATTAATCCCCGAGATTCAAACAAAGCAGGCAAAATAACAGTGAAGGAACTTAACTAGTTATGAAACAGTGAACCAAAAAGCACGTAGTGTCATACAGAATAAAACAAAAGAACAACATAATATAATTTAAAGGCTTGTCAGGCAACGCAATGCAATGTTACCCCGTCAGCACACTGTTTTAGGCTCAGCTTTTCAGTAATTCTAATACCAAAATGGTTTTGACAACAATGCTAGTCCATCTGTAAATATGCATATGAGCTAAGCGGTGCATTCGAATGTCCTCGAACACAATCAAACACACATGTACACACATCGGCCCTCTCTATTTACTACTTTGATCTGTTGACAACAAAACCGCGAGGAAATCTTTACAGCAATTTCTATTTACAGCCATTTCTACAATGAAAATAACAATTACTACAAGTGGATCAAGTTATTTGAGATTGAGGCATTCCTTTAACATTCCAATTCAACTGACAGCAAGAACAAAGCATGCAAGGATCAAAGCCCTTATGTCCAATACAGGACAGTGCATTTCAGGTTTTGCCCAAGATATGATGAAATAGGTATTCCACAAAGACCTTTACAATATTCCCATCCATCCATTTTCTGAAACTGGGTCATGCGGGTGTCTCACACGTGCACAACTTTTTTGGACTGTGGGGGGGGGGCAGGAGTATACAGAGGAAACCCCATGACGACACAGGGAGAACATGCAAACTCCACACACATGGAACCCAGGCGGAGACCTGAACCCCGGTCCCAAAGGTGTGAAGGAATAGTGCTAACCACTGCACCTCCATGCCACCCCCCATATATATTGTACCTAATTGTAAGGGACTGGCATTCCCATTAGGGTGCCTCCCTGTCTTGTGCTGTATGCTGCCTGGGTTGTGCGGATAAGCATGACAAGTCTGAACCATAATTATGAGCTAGCCTGTTACCCTCCAGCATGGGTCCCCTGCATAAAGCTGCTGTCAGCACCTGCTGTCGACAAGCTGCGTTGCAGGGCCACTCATAACAGGATGGGTGGGGCTGCCAGGGGCCACCTTTTAAAGACATTGACGTACTCCATGACGTGTGCATCCAGTACATGCTTAATGAAGACATAAGACTTGGATCAGCCTCAGTAGAGCATATGAATATACAATCGGGCATAAATAAAGAATTTCAGAACTCAGTCACAATAGTCATTGGTACCTATATCATTTCCCATGAAGGAAGGCTACAAGTCAACCACCTTGTAAAGCGTTTTTGCGTGTTAACAAAGGAGAAATTGCTACAATGCCAGCAATGGGTTTCTGGTTGGTCTGATGGGTCCCCAAAAATGCAGTGGAATGACTTACCCTCAGTGCCTCAATCACCAGATCGCGAGCCTCTAGCTCTCCCTCCAGCACACTGAAAAGCGTTAGCAGCTCTGGCTTGCTCAGGTTTTCCACATCCATTCTTGATTCCTGGAGGCATTGGCCAGAGTGAGGTGACAGTTAGGGATGAGTTCAGCAGAACACCAACATCCCACCCATCTTAAGAAGCAAACAACCTAACTGTCAAGTCATCCCTCCTAAACAGTTTTGGGTTGTTGTCTGTAGGCTACACCTGAAGTGATACCAATTACTGACAATTATATAAAGGATAATGATGACACACATTTTGAACACCTGAGCCAAAAAAATTGCATTGCAGGTTTTGTTTTGAGATATGACTGATGATTCTGATGCCATAGTGCATTCAAGATCACATAGTATCAAAATCTAATAGTGACAAAGATGCACCATTTATCAGTTAACATATAGGCATCAGCCCATATTTATCAAAAATCAGCACTATGTGTCAATCTTGGACGATATTGCCAGTCGATATTTAAAGTTTATCAATATTCAAAGTTAGCAGCACCAGTGCTAAAGACACAATCACTAAATTTATGGAGATGTCACATCATCAATATTTGTACAATATTTGATTTCTATAACCACTAATAAAAGAAAACAGGTCCATGGGCCCGTGGGAACCAAACAAAAGTGTTAAAAATGTTGATTTTATATTTATATTATATTTATAATATTGGCTCCTGGTATGAACCGTTCTAACTGTAATGAACCAATCCATCTCAACACCTTCAAAACAGTCAAAAAAAGCACAGAATGAATAAATGCTATTCACTCAAGGCAACTACAGACATGTCTGACTTGCCAAAGCTGTAGTGAAGAGTTCGGCTGTTATTGAGTGATCACCGAAAGGAAAAAAGGAAAAAAAAAACAGTCATATGGAAAATCCTTTGCCTTTAAAGGCACAACAGAAATTGTGCAGGATTTCAACATAAGGCTGTCTTGCATTCAGCCTTCTTCAAACCCCGCTTTTATACACGGAGTAACTATGTTCCTTCCCATTCAATTGTACCTCAACTGATGCATCTTAAAGATCAGATCAAAACATAGTGACTGACCACTGACAAAACCGAAACTTAGAACTCATTCTCTATATATTCGCTGACACTGAAAGGAGATGAGCAAACTGTCGTTACGTTGTGCAGTATCAGGTATAGAGAACAGTTGCTTTAGTTAAAATTCAAATCAATAAAAATGCTGTAACTGCAGTGAGAAGGCAATGTAAAAATGACGGCAGTCCTTTTTCGGCACCCTGATGCTTCAGCTACTTATCAAGGAAACAAAACCAGCAACACTGCCACCATCCCAGTGCACACACAACAATGGGAATGACGTAAGCTGCTTACACCGTACGTATCTGATACTTCAAGCTGAAAGCTGCACTAGCACAAGACTGTCCCGTTTGACCCATTTATGTCTAATATCATTGTCCCAACGTGCATCTACTTCGTGTCTGTATTCTGGATCCCTGTATGCTTCTCACAGCCTTACTAGAGGTTTGTGGTTGGACCACAGAGTGTTAATTACAAAGCAAGAGTTCTTAACTCCCTCAACTCTACTAATTTGACACAATAAATCTTTGTGCACACTACTGGGGTAAACTACAAATTTTGTATGTTTCATCTGTAGGGACAAGTACAAAACCTATAAGTACCCACAGAACTTCACTCCACTCTTAACAATTCTCTTAATGAACCGGATCCACCTTTTGCCATACATTGCATATTGGGTAACTTTGCTAGCCTCATCCCATGACTGGAATGGCATTCAATGGCAATGCTATGCGTTTTGTAAACCTACAGGAATTTACAGATGAATTATTCATTTAATCTTGCTCTCTGAATAAACACTTCTGTGAGATACAGTTCAATGATGCAATCTGGATTTGCTTCTGGTTAATACTAGAATGGCCTGTTGAAGGTGGATACTAGCAAGGTGTTTCTATGGCTAAAATAATATTCATTTGAAGAAACAGCAACAACAACAACAACAACAACAACAATAATAATAATAATAATAATAATAATAATAATAATAATAATAAACCATTTTACCCAAAGGCGACATACACAGAATTCAGTTTTTAATCCCCCTACCCCCCAGATTCTAAATTAATTATTTATAAGGGTATCATTGACCAGGACATGACTGAGCAATACAGTGATTACATTAAAGACATAATGTTTAATTCAGAAAATACGTGAGAACAGCGTGAGAAATCAACCAATAAAAGAGTTTTTTTCCTCCCTACTGAAACGGGTACAGGTTAAAACAGGCCCCGAGTGTACACTTGCTGTCCTATTATCTGCAGGGCGAAGCTTAGGGCTTAAAGCAACATTCCAACAACGGAGCATTACCTCAGCCCAATAAATCGGTGTACAGTGAATAGTTTGTCACGTATTTCCAGGTGGAGTCTATACACAGAGCAATCTACACGGGGCAGCTCACGCAGAAGAGTGAACACATGGTTAAATGGGAGTGGTAGAAAAATTATAAATGCAGTGACAAGTGTACAAGGAGAGATCTGGAAGCCATTAGCTGGGAAATTCAACCTGCTTCTTTGTACGTTATTTGGACGCGATCTCTGCTAGTACACTAATATCTGGCTCAACCTCGAATTCACAAGTCACGTGTGGAATAACCGGACACGCCACAGAGACGGTGGCTCCCATGGTTACAAAAAATGCCAGTTCAGTGGGAAATGTACACAAAACTTCGACAAAAGGACATACATAGTTCGTGGGGAATCGACCGGAGAAACTAAATATATTTACCCGAATAGTACGCCGAATAGGATACACCGAAATTAACTAGCTTTTCCTTGTAATCCTGTAAAGTTACTTGTTTTCTTTAATACATCTATGTAGTTAAAATCTATTTAAATTTAACCCTAATTATTTATCTTTCCATTGGCATCGTTTAACAGATTTTAACCCTTGTTTTTACGATTTTTCCTTAAATCTCCGAAACATGTACTTGCAAGTTGTTCATTTATTAGAATTATTCTTGATGCAATTTATTGTAATGCATTGCAATTTTACACATATATACATGCGCTAACAAACACGCATATAAATGTAGTTTTTTTTACGTTTGGGGATATGTTGTATATGTTTCAAAGCATTTGCCAAAATGTTTCAACTAAGTTTTCTGTCTGATGCGAGTTTCTCTTTGGTTTATCATTTTGACAGTCTGCACACCTAAAAAAAAGATAAACATTAGCACAAAATAGCCATACCTTCATTCACCCGGTTCCTGCCTCTTCAATTTTCCCCATTCAAAATATGTTACAAAAATCGACTTACTTGTATACCAAGCCCAGCGGAAAACACGGACGGCTATTTTGACAAGGCGCTCAGCCTATCAGCAGTGAGCATCTGGAAGCGCTGGCAAATGAGAACGACGAATGCGGGATGAGGGTGGGAAGGGGGCTGTCGCACGAGGCTGGGACAAATCTCTTTGTTTAGACTTCAGTGTCCCATTGCTTCTCTAGCTCAGCACTGATTTCTGAAGTAATTTCCTGCATATTTCCCATGAACGCGACGTTTATATATTGATTAAACAATTGTTTTGGATCTTCATCTTTAGTATTAGAATTGTTTTGAACAAGCGACGAAAATCGTATGGTTTCGCCTACATTTAAACTGTATCATAAACAATTATTTTATATTTAAATTAGTATAAATATAAGAAGGAAATGTAATTTAAAGTGCTTTCAGTCTTTTAACTCTGCAGAATAATACACTTAAGATCATCCCATGGTCCGGTGGACAAAAAAAATAATAATAATTAAAATAGGCTAAACGTTATAATCAGGAGTCAACACCATATATAATGGCAATTTTAATCAGGATGCGTTTTTTTACCACTTAAACATGGTGTTTAAAAACGTAGCCTACATATATATTTTGACTCAATCAAAACATTTTACAACGGACACGCTTTGGGGACAGGTTAACAATCCCTGGTAATAATCCGCAGATTCACAGAGCCATTTTATGCAAGTAAAAAAAGACTGTTCTTAACATAACACCTGATCATATGTTTTACATAGTCAGTATTGTTTTCTACCAAAATTCCTAATCTGGTGAATGTGTGTATATATAGCCTATTAAACATTTTGATTGTGGGAATTCACGTTTATTTAATATACCGTCGTAATTAGTGTTTAAACACCCTCTGGTGGTCCAAAAAATTCTCACAGCTTTTAGCGAGGGCATTACGGGGACGGCACAAAGGCTTGTTGGGCCTTAAGTCGTTTCTTATATGCTTTCACTGCAGACCAAATTAAATTATTCCCGACCTGTGTGTAATACGTGTTATTGTGAGAATTAAAAACTGCCCTCATATCAAATTCACCGTAATATATAAATTACATGTAGTTACAGATTTGCTTAATGATGTGCCGGGTAACCAGGGCATTTACTTCATCTCCAGTGTGAAAGTGCTGAGAGCTTTTCTGGGCTATCCAATTAGCATTGAAGGTTTCGATTTAATCAGAGCACCATGATAGCTCTGCTTCATACACTGTTGGGTACAATGGAAATGGAAACAGCAAGAAAAATGGTCTCTGACAAGTAAAAAAAAAAAAAGATACTGATGAGTGAAAGTGCCCCATTGGTCTCAGACTTGAGATATGCATCTCAGTTTGGTGCTGTTTTTTCCAATTAAGAAATTCCACCAATATTTGAGGGGAAAAGATTCAAGTTTGTAACAGACCATAAACCATTACCGACAATATTCATGGAACATTTACTTTTTCTTGGGTTTCCCTGTCAGACATGAAAAAGGGTGGAACATGCACTGTTAGGTGAACATTTAGAACAATTAGTTTGAGGGAATTAACTATGCCAATTGTCTCGGTAATGAAGAAGGATGGAGGTGTCCAAATCTGTGATGATATTAAAGTCACAGTTAAACAAGTGCTGGCTGCAGAACAGCATCTATTTCCTCACATTGAGGGTTTGTTTGCTGGACTGGCTGCAGGACTAAAATCCAGCAAAACTGATCTGTGTTAGGCCTACTTACAAATGCAAGTAGATGAATGGTCCCAAGACCGGCTTACCATCACCATACATAAGGGTGTATTCTGCTGCTGCAGATTGCCCTTTGGTATTACTTCAGCACCTTCTCAGTTTCAGAGAGCCATGGAAGAGATCGTGTATGGACTCCCGGGAGTTCAGTGTCGTTTAGACGATACCCTGATGGTAAGTACCACCATTGCAACCTTGATGCTACACTGCAAAGACTGGGAGAATTTGGGATTTGTGCCATTTTTCAATTATTGGTGGTATATTTCGGTTATGTGATCGACACCTCAGGGCTCCAAAAATCACCCCCCAAGACCAAAGGAATTATTGAGGGTTTACCTCCCAAAAATGTCAGCTAGCTGCGATCATTTCTTGGTCTCCTTAATTACGATGGTTGTTTTATTCCCAACCTGGCATCAACATTGTGGCCATTGCACAAATTGCAGTGTCAAGGGCAAAAGTGGGCATGGGATAGCCTGTGTCAAAGTGCATTTCAGATGACAAAGGATGCACTTGTAAAGCTTCACTTTGATCCTGCATTGCCTCTTCAGTTGGCATGTGATGCTTCTCCCTGTGGGGTGGGGGCAGTCATATCCCACCTTACACCTGATGAAAAGACATTTCATTCGTCTCCCGAACACTGAATAAGGCGAAAGCGGATTATACCAGGATCAAGCGCAAGGCATTCACTCTTCTGACAGATCATCATCCACTCACCAGAATTTTGGGTCCACACACTGGCATACCACGACTTGTTACGAGTCAAATACAAAGATGGGCCTTGCTGGTGTCAGCACACAAGTATAAGATCAAATATCGGAAACTGGATTTTCATGGAAATGCTGATGGCCTTTTACAGTTGCCTTTGCCAGTGACCAAACCAGAGCCAACTACTGGAGACATCTTGTACTTTAAGCAGGTGGAGAATGCTCCCGTTACATCTACTCAGGTATCCGCTCACTCATGATATCTGCTGTTATTGATATCATTGTAAAAGGAAAACACAATAACTGTGATCCAGAGATGAAACACTACCTCAGCAGGACACATGAACTGTAAGTGCAGGCAGGCTGTCTGTAGGGAGGCAGAAGAGTGGTCATCCCTCCGGGACTCAGAGAACCAGTACTGCAGCAGCTCCACACAAGACACTGTGAAATTGTTCGTATGAAGAAGCTAGTTCTGGTGGCCTGGAGTGGATAGGCAAATTTAAGAAAAGGCATTAACGCGCTCTGCATGTCAGCAGATATGGCGGGCACAACAGATAGCCCCATTGCGTCCATGAGAGTTTCAAGAGGAAGTACAGCATGTGCATGTGGACATTGGGGGTAGCTGCTCGTAGTTGCTGATGCGCATAGCAAATCTCTGGCGATAGCCATTATGAGATCCAGATTTTTTTGCATATTTGGGTGTCTGAGACAGATGGTGTCACAATTTGTATCCAAAGACATGGCCCCATTCCTACGAGTAAATGGAGTACAACACATTAAATCTGCTCCCTACCAACCCTCAACCAATGGCAGAGAAGTTTGTTTAGTCCATGAAACATGCTTTGAAGGCTTCTCAAGGTCAGGATACACTCCATCAACGCATCAATGGATTCCTGCTGAGCTACCATAGCACACCACATGCCAGCACTAGGGCATCGCCAGCCGCTCTATTACATGGGAGTGTTTTGCGAAAAAACTTTGACCTGCTGAAACCACCCATAGTGAAGGACAATGTAGATTGTCAGCCAAACAAGCAGATTCTGAGGAGGCAACAACATGCCAGGGATAGAAATATTTGGGCTGGTGAGCATGTTTTAGCTCGAAACTTTAAGTGGACCTAAGCGGGTTGCTGCTACGGTGGTGTCACGCATGGGACCAGTGAGACTTGACCAGTGAGAATGACACCAGGAAGCGGCATGTTGACCAACTGCTTCGGGGAAATGAGAAGCATGTCGAGCAAGAGATGAATGTTACCACACACACACAAACCTCTCTTGCAGAGCTATCATGATGGACATTTCCTTACCACGATTTGTTCTGCGTTGGTAAGTTGCCACTGTTGGAGGCTGCGGTAGCCACACAAATTTCACCCGCAGTTTCGTGCAGAATGACACTGACCATTGGTATCCAAAATGGAAAAAGCATCATCCCCAACGCTTAGATTTGTAGCTAGTTGGTTACCCCCCTTTTCCCTCTGGGTAGGAGAATCCCATGGGAGTTTGCCTTGATCTGAAATAGTTCACCCTCATTCCCTAGATAATCAAGTGAAACAAAAGCAAAGACGTGTCAGACCTATTACCAGGGGATTTTCATGTAAGAGGGGAGGAGTTTTAAATATGGACATGGCAACCAAATTACATTTCTCATATCACCCTGTTGCTGTATTGCATTCTGGCCGTTGAGAGTGGGTAGAATGTTCCAGTTGTAACCTGACAAAAACGAGAGATTGAATTAAATCGCACTAGTTACTTAGGTTGTAAAGGTCCTAAGACATAACAAGATGATGCTTCATGAACTATTTGAGATATTTTAAAAATAGAGGAAATTGTTCCAAATTGTTCCATTTTGGCCATCATAACTGTTTGGCAAGTATTTGTCACGTTCTGACAATAAAGAATACTTTGTAAGTACAATTAACCGTTTGGGTTCTTTAATTTTACCTGAAGAGTTAAAATCTTTAAAGTCTTTAAACTAGAAATAAATAATGATTTTGTCACGTTTGCGGGATTTGCGACCCATGATTGCAGGCTGCGGGGTTCGTAAGCCCTTTCAAGGGGCGTTTATTAATGGATATAGGGTAGAAACAGGAGCAAACACTACAGAAAGCACATACGGGCATCTACATGCAACGACAACAACCGACAGGGGAGACTGGATTAGGACAGACTAAATACACCGAAACACGAACTACAAACAAGAAACAGCTGGTAACAGACGGATTCCCACGAGGGCAATGAGGGGGCGTGGCACACAGGAGGGGCAGACGGGCAGGGCGTAACAGATTTGACATTTATCACAATAGTTATCAGTTCAGTATTGACAGATATGAATTTTTTTTTATCGTGATAGCATAGCCCAGCACTAGTTTGACCTAACATTAAATTATATTTGTTAGAATAAAGAAATAATCTATTACTGTATCCTCACATAATATGTACATTACAGTATACTGGGGCTGAGTAAATTTGAACTTGCAACAAATTGTAAAGAAGTTATTGTCCGATAGGCCATTTCTGGGTGTTTGGCAACTCCGTACCAGATAGCAAAGTAACAGAGTATGTAAGTCAGCCAATGTCTATCAACTTGTTTAATGTATTAAACCATTAGCCAAAGTAATGCCAAAAGCCTCATCGAGCACAGCCGGATATGCTTAAGAGTTGAGACCTTTTGCTCACTGTTTGATTCCCCCACTTCAAAAATCTTTCCTGCACCCCTGGTTGGTGATAACAAGCAAAACACGACTGGGGAGAATTAGAAGGGATCTGGAGGACCAGCAGCAACTGATGCAGGTCCTACCGGGGGATGGACATCTGACATTCATGATACTTTGGGATGCATTCTTGAAATTGACAGTCATGTTTAGAATGCCTAACACCACCATCACAATACTGATTACAACATGTGCCATTCCAGATTACAATATCACAGCTGACATCACCCAGTTCATGTCTGAGGAGCTTAAAAACATCATGCAACCAAACAGTATCATTCACTCCATAAGCATACCTTGAGACAAACATTTTACAGTGAAATTAAAAATCTCTGTCTTTCTAATGCCACATGATGCAACAGATATGAATGTACCTGCCTGGACTACGTCTGTCCAGTTACTATTCACATGCAGTGGCTGTGGCGACACACAACCCTGTGCGCACAGGTAATGGGGAGGGTGCCTTCTGGTGGGGTTCCATGGAGGCAAGAGGGTCAGGCTAAGATGACTATACTTCCAGAGTCCTGCAGGGCAGAGACAGGATGCTCCTGGTCCTGAAGTAAACAGGTAAGTGGCTGGTCAGATCACCCTTTTCAATGTCACAGCTGGCTAACCAGTTTTTTGGGCCCCGACTATACCCTAGTGTGAAGGCTCATCCTGGGATCCTTCCCAAAAAGAAGTTTCAAGGTCCTATCAGGGTTGTGGCCACAGGCATTGAGAATCCCACTGGGGCATCACGGCTACCTTGTTGTAAGAGAATTTGGCTGTAAGCCACCTAGTCATCTGCATGGCTCCAGAATCAGAATCAGAAGTACAGAGGGCTCCAGCCATGAAACCACACTGCAGCGATGGAGGAGAAGCCCAAGTAAGCCGTTATCTCCACCTTTGGTGTGGTGATGCCAGCCAAGGTAGGGAGCAGTCAATAACCAGTCCCAGCATGGCCACTGCTTCCTCTCAGTGTGCCACTAGAACAAAGTCACAAACATCATCCTCAGCTGTCAGTCTAATGAGGATCAAATGTGCTGCAAGCTGGTCCTTCCACATACACAGATGCTGTACATGCAGACAGTGCAGAGGTGCCTGCAACATCTCAAAGGCCAGTCATTCAGGATTAGGAGACCACCTGAATAGTACGGCCCTTGAGGAAACGGAAAGTAATAATAAAATAGAAATATAATCAGCTGAAGGATTAAGTGCTGTTCTGTCTCAGAAAGAGTTCACATGATAGAAACAAAGACTATTCTTTGTTCTAAAAATAGTATGCCGTTGTTATAAATATTTGACTGAGATGTTACTGAGTGTTGTCTGCACACTGTACTTGGGTTACAGCTGGATATTGACTTCATTTTAAAAGGGGGGCTGATGTAATATATTTTATATTTTGAGTACTGAGTATTTTGTTATCCAGAATTTGCTTTAGTTGCAATGGACTGTGTTCAAGGCCAATAATGATGTGATCAATTGAAAAGTATGATTAACTTCATATTTAATACTCTATGCTAAGAGTAGACAATCCTAGGAAGAGAAGAGGGAAACTACAATTTAAAGGTATCAGGCATTCTTTATGCTGTTTATTGAACAGTTAATTTACATCAGTGGTCGCAAACAAGTCGATCATGATTCACAGGTTGATCTTTTGGACATTCCTAGTCGATCATGATAATCAGATCGTCACCTTCATGCAAACCTCCTCCATGCAGAGATCTGTCCACCACATGAGAAGTCTCGCTGTAAATGTTTTTCATGTGTGGTTCCCCCCAATGGGAATGAGCTACTAAGCCACATCCGGTCATCAGATTCCTTCCCCACCTTAAAGAAACGCCTCAAGCCCCATCTGTTCCAGGAATTCCTCTACTAGCTTGATACCTCTTCATGTCCCCGGAGCATTCCTTATGTTGCACTTCTGGTCAATAAGCAGTCTTATTAGGTTCTTGCTTTGCTTGGAAGACATTGTATACCTGTAGCTCTTGCTCAAGCACTGGTTACACTTGTAACTAGGCATCCGTAGGAAGCTCAGCCTAGCTGCATTAGTCAACTATTTGGCAGCACGTGTTTGTAACGTGCTACTTGCCTCACTTGTACCTCACTTTGAACAAAAGCCTCTGCTAATTAAATAAAAATAAATGTAAATAATGAGCAGGCAATGGAGCCTAACCTTTTATTGATTTGGGGATACCATTTCACTCATAAAATAAATCTTTATTGATCAGCTGGTTGAACTGTTTGGACCTCTGCACCTTTGACCAGCCTTATAAATAGTCTGTTCTCAGAAATATAAGTAATCAAATTTCCTTTATATTATGTCATTTAACAATTTATTCCCACTCAATTATTACTTTATGCTAAGGCATAACATCTCTCTGTAATCTGCCTGTAATATTGCAATCTGAGAAAGGTAATGGTAAATCAGTATAATGTTCTTTCTGAAAATTAAGCTAGGAGTGTACAGGAATGCTGACAATATGACCCCCATTTTCCCAGGGTTAACTAACTCATCTTTTGCTTAATATTATAACGCTGTAACACTTTGGAATGAAAAATACAGCTAAAACAACAATTTGCAAAACAGTACCATGTACCATGTACCATGTACAATGAGTCAACATCTCTACAAATAAAAATAACACATTAAAAGATAACTTTGCAGGCATTCATTTTGTACACAAAGATAAATGCATGTACAAGGAGGTATCAGTGTTTGGCTTGTCGGTTTATTGTCTTAACTGACAAAATTAATATCAGCTGGGGAATATGACAATCAAAACATAAAGTTAAATAGAGGATCTGAATTGCTTTAATTAAAATGAAGAATGGGCTGCACACATATCCTTTATGGATCTGTGCTGCCTTTAGAAGCTACCCTGTCACTCTGCAGAGACACATTGGATGAGTGAAAACAAAACCCTGAATTGCCACAGCATATTATTGACAAACAGTATTGACCTGCCAGAGGTCTGTCACTGTCCGTCTTCTGGGAGCCGGTTTTCTCTCTTTTTTTATTTCTGCTCTCAGCATGGGAAAAATTTCTCCAGGCGCTGCCACAGGGTGAGTTAGGCCACAAACACTGCTTTGCCTGGGGCTGCTTTTAGCTACTTACCTTCTTGGCTATTTTAGCCATGCGCACAAAGTGAAGGTTTAGCAGAACAGTTCGGCTTGTCTTGTGCATTGGCTCTATGCCTGTCAGTCAGGCAGATTAGGATGGGAGTGCTGCCCCTTTCTCATGCCTCATGCCCAGCCAGTCACTTATTACAATATGACCATCTCTGATGGTTTGCACATTTTAAAAGCAGTGCATATTTCGGCTTAAGAGGTTCTGGTTGAGGTTCAGGGATGCAGGGGTTCTGGTGCCTAACCCGGAGGCTATGGGAACAACCCAGGACGGGGTGCCAACTAATTTCCCCAAACTAATGTCCTACAAATAATGAAAACTCACATGACTTTTTGATACCATGCAGTAGCCTCACATATTGCTAAATATGAACAGTGACAATAGTTAGCAAAGGCTAATTAATGTACATATAATACAACCATGCATGGCGGTCCCCCAAATATCTGTTTTGATTATTGCATGTACTATTCTCAGATAAGAATATACAGTAACTATCACCAATCAAGACTTTTCTCCTCTATACGTCAATCAGCTACCGAAAAAAAAAAAATGAAAACCGCAAGCACAAAAGTTTTAGGCAATGTTAAAAAATAGATCTGTCTCTTGAAATGGGTGTTTGGCTGCCACTTCTCAGACACAAATAGCACTTGGAGCTTCCAAATCTGGAATGTGAAACAAAGACAGATATAATCTGCACATCTCACTGAGTTGACGTTAAAAATGACTAGTTTTTTGCTTTCTCTCATTTCAAATTAATGCAACACATTAAGAACCTCTTTAATGAGACATCTAAGCAAAAGCTAATAATTTGGACACAGATATTATATAATTACAACTAAACACTCACCGGCCACTTTATTAGGTAAACCTTGCTAGTACCGGGTTGAACCCCCTTTTGCCTTCAGAACTGCCTTAA
>JAODKN010000104.1:8280849-8294905 GCA_026774425.1 Petrocephalus zakoni | reverse complement strand
CATCATGTGATTGGCTGATCAGTAATTTGCGTCAACGAGCAGTTGGACAGGTGTGCCTAATAAAGTGGCCGGTGAGTGTAAATTAATGATGATAACAAAATTGTTTATTTTCTTGAATGCATTTGATTATCATCCCCCATCATTTTTATTTCAATGGGAGTAAATCAATCTTTTGGATATTTACACAAAACAAAAATAGTACCATTTAAGAAGAACATAACATATTTGTATGTATGTAGGTAGGTAGGGAGCTATACTGTATATATGTATTATCTAAAATGCTAAATCTTCAGTTATTCTTCTGGTGTGATATTTTCATTTGATTGGGTTAGGGTAATACTTAGCATTTCTGTGATGACTTATCACCAACCTGTACCTACAGACTACCCATTTAATGAATTCCAGTCTCATATGGATTATAAATATGTTTCATATTTCTGATTGCATCGGCTTGCAACATTACAACATAATCTTGTGTGTAGCACAATAACAATTAAATAATTAAAGGGATCACAAAACAATTTAGCATTAAGCTTTACCGATACAATATATTCAAGTGTTCAGAACCTCCATTCCACCATTGTAATAGGCTCCCACAGCCCGCTCCACTTGTAATACTTTTTTCCTTGAAACTTTCTAAAACATATCTTCTAATCAAATAAATATAAATGTGACTGGAATAGCTGCTTGGTTGTCTAAGCATATGTGTTTTTGGTTGTCCTTCCCTCAGTTTGTTTCAGAGAAAGATGCATGGGATAATTGCATGCATTGAATCACGTTGTGAAAATGGCAAGTTTTGACTATTTTCGTGGGACCATTTCTGGAGGACCAGAGATAGGCCGAATACCATAACCATTCTTCAATTGAGTAAAACTACAGTAATTAGCCGAGGGAAACCAAAAAGCTTAATACAGATACTGCATATGACAAATCCAGTGATGCAAACATGGTGTCCCCGAGAAAGCAACTAAAAGACCCTCCTTTCCAGCAAATATTGCGTCCAACACTGAAAAGGTCTCATGCGCATTTCATTTGTGTTTTATTTGATGACTGTCATGCTCCATTGCATTTGTCCCATGAGTCAATTGAATAAACCGATACATACAATAAAGACATGAGATGAAATGTGCGATGAAAGCACTGAAAACCAGTGGTAGTATAATGGATCATTTACGTATCTGAATGTACCTGAAAGCCTTTTATTTTAGAAGGTTCTTTCTCAGTACTGTCTCCCAAATGGAATAGTAATTTCAACTCTTTAGAATGTATTTTTAAATGAAATGTGTGTATTGTTGTATCATATTAATACTTTTCTCGTATTTACTTGGCACTATGCTCTTAATGATAATTTCATTATACCTCAAACATGTAAAAATGAAAGAAAAAAGAAAAAAACCTAGAACCTTAAGTCTTATCGATCCTTTTGCAGTTCTTAATACTGGCCAGTAGAGGACAATGCTGCTCAGTGCTATAGATAAATCTTTATGAAGTAGTCAAACTGAGATAAAATGTTATAAAAAATAAATAATAAAATGTAAAAAATTTTACTGACTGTAAAATAAATTTTACACTACACTATTTTACCCACTACACTATTAGATACATGTATTAAGTATGACAAATAAACACACTCTTTGTGTTGGTACAGACCATTTACAATGTTAAACCGTTTACTCAGATATACATGATGGAAAGAGGTAAGTGACATACACTAAGACTGCATGTTACCACACACCACCACCTCAAGGAGGCAGCCATGTAGTGGGTGATACCTCAGCAACACATTGTTCAGATGGAGTTGAACAGTGTGAAGCTTCTCTGGTGGCTGGAGTGCCAATCTAGCCACCAACCCCCAAATTTTTCCAGGCTGGATGTGGGTTAACAACATACCCAACACAAAGCAATGGCAAATTACAGGCCTTGCTCAAAGGCCCAATGGAGTAGAATCACTCCTGGCATTCACAGGACTTGAACCAACAACCTTCCAATAACTGCCACAAATCCTCAGCCTCAGATCCACCACTCCACCCACAATACAAAAGATTAAAAAAAAGAAAATTAAGGAGAGAGTAGGAAAGTGATTGCACAATTATACGCATTAATTAGTTTTAGAAAGTTTAACATCATTTGTCAAATTCCATTGCCATGCAAATGCAGCAGCAGGAAGGCAAAGATGTTCAGTGGTATAGACTGGAATGTGGTGAGAGCCAAAGCTTTAGATGAAGCTCCTGTAAAATCAACGCAGACAGCTGCATTATTCAGAAACCATAGGCCAGGGCACCTGGTGACCAAGCAGCAGCAGCTGCGAAGCATCACACATATGCCCACAGGGCATCTGTGAAGATGTGAGGGCTGTTGTATGCAACCGCTGACAGAATGTCTTGCAAAACCAAAAAAATATATCAGAATTAATTTTTTAGGATGAAATACAATCCTTTTCGAAAGTCTTTCAAGGAAGCAGTATTGTTATTCTAATTTCCAACTATTTCCAACGTATCCAGTACAGCATGAAGGCGCAATATTATCTCATTGTTTAGTCAAGTAAACAACAAACCAAATCTATAATTAATCTCATTTTTCTTTTGTTATCTATTTCTAAAATCCAGACAAACCCCACTGTTATAATTTAATACCTCTATTAATCTTCCAAACATCATTGATTTCTGCTGTTCAAATATTTTTTTAGAATAGTCAGTGGCCCTTTGCTAAATAACACACAAAGATATGGCTATGTATCACATATTTGTGAGTAGTGATTACAGCAGATTACAGATACAGAGACTGAATTATTCAAGTTATGATAAAATATTAGAATAGCTCTTTATGGACATAAAACCAGAAGGACTTACCTTGTGCAACAGATCTTATATTTTAAATATATTATATTTATATTTATATTAATATTTTATATATTTAAAAAAAAATTCCCTCTAATGGTGCAGGTCATTTAATGTTTGTGCCTTGCAAAGTACAGTGTTTCGTTTTTGTTTTGTGAAATTACATACTAATTGTACGTTAGATAAGATATTTGTTTATAGCTTTCTTCATATAATTTCCATAATATTTATAATATTATGCTTACATCATATAGTGCCTGTTGGGATGGAATACAGTTAACAATATCAACAAACATCTGTAGTACCTTCTGCTATATTTTCATAATGTGTTGTTTTAATTTATAAAAATGTAATTGTGACTGGCAAGTCATAATCACATGATAAAATTGTGAAATTTCCAAAAGTATTTTAAAGTAAGAAAGACTCAGATTGTAGGGATTTTCTAAAAACTATTACGCTTTGCTTGACCTATATTTCAAGAAAGCCTTCAGGCACACACTGATTAGGAAAGTGGTTCATGAGGAGCAAGTTAAGACCATTTGAACCCTGATGTGCATACCATATACACGTATATATGTGTGTGTATATATATATATATATATATATATTTTTTTTAGATACTTTAGGATATATGTGTGTGTGTGTATATATGTGGGTTTGCATAGATCACTTTTGAGTACCAAAATGTCCCCAAAGTGTGGTAAAACCTGAAATGTCCCTACTTTTGGAGACATCTTTTCAGGTCCCCATTTGGACAAAAAGTAAAAATGCCAAAAGTCTTGTATTTGGGTTGGTTACTTATGGTTAGGGTTAGGGCTGGGTTGGGGATAAGGGTGTCGTGATTTGGATTAGAGTTTAGATAGGCACCGCTGAGGTTGTGTGTGTGTGTGTGTGTGTGTATATATATATATATATATATATCCCCATATGTCCCCATTTAGTTACTTATGTTTTTGATCCCTTGTGAGAGTCGTGTGCCCAGCTCTCCATATAAAAGACCGAGCTGCTTTTAGTGCTGCTCCACTAGTGTGTGTCACTCAGGACCAAGGGCTCAAAGGTATGATGTCCTGTTTTCAGTGGATGGTGAAGCATTATGGTGTGTTTCTGTGTGAAAATTTCCTGGACAGTTACTGCATCAGTCAGGTCTATTTGAACAGCAATTATTCAGAATATTTGAATAATTTAATATTAAAAATGATTTTGCATTTCCTATTTCCTAGTGCATGTTTTTTTTCTTGAACCTTCCTGTTATCTCCCTAGTGTGGCCTAACAAGCCATATGAATCACCCCAGCCGCCTCTTGTTCGCTCCTTCATTAGTCATGTATTTAAGTGTGCTTCCCAGTTATATGTTCCCCAGTCTAGGCACTGATATCAAACCCTCTTGTTGCCTGTGCCTTCCCTATGTTTCAGTCCTCCTGTTTTTGATCCCCGTGATCCAGTTTATTTCAGATTAAAACCCCGGTTTGCTTCATCACTACCCCTGCCTTGAGTCTTTCATCTCTTTTCTCGTGACACTCTCTATCTGATTCTCTTCCTCTCTTTTCCCCTTTTCTAATTAATATACAGCAAGGCAGAAAAAAAGCTGAGGGTAGTCTTCCATTTACATCCACTGATCCGTTCCACAAAGGTAGTGTGTTCTTTCCTTTTTACATCAAAAATTTCAGACACCATTAGTTCTCTCCACCCTCCTGCATATACTACGATATTTCGTGTGACTATCACAAAGTTTTCAAACGGCAGCTAGTAATTAGTTCTTGAAATGACAGTGGTGTGCTTACAATGGTACATTACAATGTATAGCTTGTTGTACTTCCAACAACAAAACAAAATTAATACACAAACATTATCTATGTACTTTAAGCCAATTTTTCATTTTGAATTCTTTCCCTCTATAATGAACGTCTAGAGGCGGCCTAGTATATGAGCAATAACATGTACAAACATAAATCAAAGTGATTGCAGTAAACTACTTTCAAGCTTTAGAACATGATGAATTGTCCTGCTGTTGATATGTGAAATGGTCACTAATTAGTGAGGACTGCATGATTTCTTTAGTAAACCTGTACATCTCTATAGTTCTTTTTATCTGTGATGATAATTGTTTGAATTTATTCAGCTAGGAAGGATGAAGTAAACAAAGGAAGGCCGAGTCTCAGAGCAACAAGACAAGTTCCAGCAGGCCACATTAAAAAAAAAAAAAAAACTTGACAGTCAATTTCATACACGAGGCAGCTTCACAGATAACGGTCTATCAGGCTTGTATTGATTCATGCTTCTGTGATGCTGGGGCAAAATATTTGTTATGGTGGTTGGTGTTTATTTCTTTAAGTAATAGTCGGCTATTTCATGTAAAACACATGCGTGCTAATCAGCCCTTCTGATTGAAGTTGTGAGACAATCGCGTCCCCTGTGTTTGGAATCTGAAACTTGTGAGTGATTTGTGACAGGCGAGGTCTAATTATACAAAAAGGAAACAGGCAGCAGACTGATTTAGTGTCTTTTAATTATTCCAAATTGTCCACCACCCTGACACTATCTTCTTTTAATGTTTCTTGCTTGATCCCAAAAAAAGGACTGCTAAAGAAAGACGATTACAGGTGTGTGTGTATGGGGTTTATGTATATATTACGTTGAGGGAACCAAATGTCCACAACATTTTGATGTTTTTTTTCCGGTCCCCACAAGGGGAAACTCAATTTTATAAATATCTGCAATCAAAAAATGAAAAATGCTAAATGTCCTGTATTTGGTTTGATTAATTATGGTCAAAGTTGGCGCTGGGTAGGGATTAAGGTTTAATTTTTGGAATTGGGGTTTTCCCCAAAGAAATGAATGGACAGTCCCTAGAAAGATATGGATACAAACCTGTGTGTGTGTGTGATGAAATTTCTATTATAGAAAAAATTTGTGTGTCTTTTGTGTTTTTTATTCTGATGTCATTCCTCAAATCACCCCCCCCTTTCTTGCACAGTGCAGGAAAGATTTACTCCCTGGGCATATGGAATTATTCAGACTTAACCCCACCTTATTAGTAATGATCTGAACATCAGGAAGCACAAATCAACAGTCTAAAACACATTTAGCAAGAAGGTCATTGATTTCTTTAGCTGGTACATTAATGTGCTGATTGACTTGGTTCAGAATTGTCCCTGCTGATTGAATAAAGTTGTTAACCACTAAGATGGTGTGGAATTTAAATGAGTATAAATACTGAGTATAAATGCTGTGGAGTGTATTGCACTTCATATTTCAGCATGGTATGTATTTGGTCACTGTTCATAGGAAATGCATTGACTGTAAAGTGCAAATATCTCTGAGGAGAAGTGATTGGTAAAAAAAAAAATATTGACATACCTTATAAAAGCATGTTTTTCATAAAAATGTGGTATCTATAGCCACAATTCCAAAAAAGCTGGAGCAGCATGGAAATACCAAAAAAAAAATAAAACAAATTAAAAAACCAAGCCAATAAAAACCAAAAAGGGCGATTTGCATTTTTTTTTATTGCATTAAAAAAAACAGTATAAAAACAAGAAAATTCATTTCTTACTTAATCTTTTTGAAGAATATAAATCCTGTGCTATAAATAAAGATTGGATTGCTTCCCTTAAGAGTAAGGATGGGTCAAGGCTCGTCAGTTTGCCAACGGAAACATCAGTGACTAATCCAGCACTTGGAGAACAGTGTTCCCCAAATACAAATAGGTAGAATTTTGGGCATGTCACCCTCTACAGTGCACAATATACTTAAAAGATTCAATGAATCCAGTCAAATCTCTGAAGGCTGAAAACCACTTCTGAATGTACATGATCTCCATTCCCGCAGATACCACTGTCTTAAAAATCGCTATGCTTTTGTAACGGATATTATGACATGGGCTTGGGAATACTTTGATAACTCATTGTCAGTCAACACCATTCACCGCTACATCCAAAGTTGCAAGTTAAGACTTCAGTATGCAAAGCAGAAGTCATACATCAACACTGTCCAGAAACACCGCTGGCTTATCTGGGCTCAGTCTGAGCACCGTAGAATTGTGTTTTGTGGTTCAACGGGTCAACATTTCAAATAGTTTTCGAAAAAAACAGCCATCACATTCTCCAGGCCAGTGAGGGAAATGACCATCCAAGCTGTTGTCAGTTCAGGTCCAAAAGCCAGCATCTGTCAGGGTATTGGGGTGTGTCAGTGCCCATAGCACGGGTAACTTGCACATCTGTCAGGGCACCATTATTGCAGAAAGATATGTACAAATTTTTGAGCAACATATGCTGCCATATGGATGCTGTCTTTTTCAGGGACGTCCCCAGATAAAGGATAAAGCCAAACCGCATTCTGCCCGTGGCTGAGAGTGTGGGTACTAGATTGGCCTGACTGCAGTCCTGACCTGTTTCTCATTGACAAGGTGGAGCACATTACCAAGTGTAAAATATGGCAACAAAGGTCATGTACAATTGCACAGCTGAAGACCTGCATAATGGATGCATGGGGGAAAATTTTGCTAGCTACTGTACACTTAACCAATTGCCCAAATGCTTAATAAGCATTATGAAAAGAAATGCTGATGTTATACAGTGGTAAACACTCGACTGTTCCAATTCTTCTGAAACATGCTGCATATCAGATTTGACATAAGTGTATAATTAAAAAAAGTCAGATGGTAAAATATCAAAAATGTTTTGCTGTAGTGATTTCAGTATAGTACTGGGGGAACAGAATTCACATGACTTTTTCATTAGCATTATCTATTTATTACCAATTTTTTTGGAATGGGGGTTATATTTCACATAGCATTTCTACTTCTGCTTTTGCATTAGTGATGTATTAAAGAAATTCTGTGTAACTATTACTGTATATTTCATTTGTAATCAACTAGTGACATCCTAGTGAAGATGTTCCCTGATCTCATGCCATGCTTATTAGATTATTAGCTTATGGAAACATTGCATGGCATATGTGGTCCAGATGATAGATGAATGGATGGACGGAAGGATATTTTTCTATGAAGATTTCTTTTATCCTGTCAGTGAACTACGTCATATATTTGAACATGTTATATGATGAATGTCAGTTATTTCACAGTTTTTCTGATCTTAAGTTTCATTGGGAGGATTATCCAGATGATGAGGTTCATAAAATTTTAATTTGTTTCATAAAATTTTACTGTAAATGTGTATAACAATGTGCATAGCTAATGATCTATTGATATACTTTCTCTTCTCACATCCTCAGTGGTTGTATAAGTGATTAATTTACTTTAACATAGATTAACTTAAAACAGACTTTTGAAGAGGTGGCGTATGGACTCAGTGGGTGTTGCTGTGGTTTGATTCGTTCTTCCTTTTCTTTCTGTCTAATGAAGTTCCAGCGTTTATGTGGGTTTCCTACAGGTACTCTGGTGTTGCCCCACAAATCAGCATTGGCTTAAATGAACTGGTACCCTAAACTGACCCCAGTCTATAACTGCATGTATATGATGTGTGTTGTAAGCATTCTGATAGAAACTGATGCAATACCTATTCATTATGCTGGCCAGTGCTAGTATCTTAATGTTTAAACAGTCCCAGAATCAAGCCTGGTGGGACTTTTCATAATGAGATGTGCTGTTTGTCCTGGCCAGTCAATGTAGGATCTGAACCAGCCAAATACTGAAGAGGCAGACTCAGTTATCTAGCTGGTTTAGCAAGATCTTGTGATTGGTGATGGAAGGGAGTACTGAAATCAAGAAGAATTAAAATAGAAAACCTCAGACAATGTAAAACCATAAAATAGTGCACTTCCTCAATGATTTTAACAAGAAAAGGAACAGTAGACATAGGTCTGTAATACTAATCATAATATTATCAGTGATGCTTTTCTTCAGCAAAGGTCTCACAATGGTAGTGTTTTAAAATATTTACCATGCCACTGGGCTTTAATGATCTGAGAATTAGCCTGCCTGTACCTGCCTGTCAGTTGCAGGAAGATTATCACCTTCTATTTTGTTTAAAATGCACAGTGTTATGCACAATCTATATAATGTCTAATTTTTAGTATCCTTCGTCCCTACTGGTAGACCTCTGCCTGAAGCCAATCATCCACAAAATAATCATTACACATTTATGAGTTTGTGGTAGGATTATAGTATATAGTCAGGATTATAGTCAGGATTATAGTACTGGACGCTAACTAAAAGGGAAAGTCATGTCCTTTTCCAGTCCATGAGAAATATATATGTTTTGAGACAAATACCTGATTCTTGTGGAGTTGTAGCTCCAAGTGCTGGAAGCACATTAAAGGGTCACCTATGAATCTCCATTCAAATGACTGCATTTCTTTTGTCACGCATTAAAAATGATCCTATTCATGCTTGAAGGATAGTACTCATTTTTTGCAGGGTAACATGGACATGACTTCCTTTCCTGTACATTTGGTAATATCCCACGATACTTCAAAATGGAAATCTACAGGGTTACCTTTATGATAAAACTGTCATGACATTAAACTACAAATGGGCAATACTAGAGCAGCCAAAAATCCATGTTACACTTTGTTTAAATGTACTCCTATAAGGAATCACGCATGACCCTCTCAGCTGTTCGAGAGTATATTTGGAAGGTAAGACTTTCTGTAAGTACTCACATTGCTCCAATTTTCAGACTGGCTCCCAAAAAAAATACAGCTCATAAATAAAAATGGATAATGACGCCTGAATTCATCTTATAGCTATTGTAATAGAATTGATTTTCTTAAGATGTGAAGACACTTTAGAATGGAAAAAGGTTAACTACTTAAAAGGAAAAGACATAAAAAGAACTGACAAAAAAAAAAAACCTAGTACGTAGCAAGGGTTAGACACTCTATAGCCTGGCACAGATTGTCGATAAATCACAGATTGATGAATGCCACTATGAATGAATACTACTAATGAAAACTAAATACTGGGAACATGCAGAGAATGGACCAAACAAGGACTTCCACTGTAAAGTAACGAAATTGTTATGGCTTAATGTAAACTATCAGTATATGTTAGCTATGAAAAGGCCTGAAAATCACTTCATTAAGAAGCTAATAGATTTCTAAAAAGATCATATGGCCAGATGTTCCATTATATAAACTACATAGGGAACCACCTTGAAAATAATGGCTGTATTGGAAGGGATAGGTGGACACTTAACTGGATAATGGCTAAACTCCCCCAAAGTATGGCCTAAAAATAGCTAGAGAAATGAATCAGCACCATTGTGACCTAGTCTCAAGCACAACTTCAAAACTGGAACTCGTGGCAGGGTTGTTGTTAAGAAACAGCTTGTATCCAAGGCCAAGGAATAAAGAAGCATAACAGGGTGTAAAGAAATTTCACCCCTTTTCCTACGTTGGATTTGCGTTTGGAAAAAGTGAGCCTCTGGCATGATGGACCATCTCCTGGTGCAAAGTGCAGATTAAATCTAACTCTAAAGCAGAAGATGATTTCAGACTACCAGGTACAGAGTGAGTGTGGACCGGGCAGAGCTCAAAGTCAGCAACCTGTAAAGTGAGAGCTGGCAGAGTAGAGATTACACAAGGAGCAGGCAAATAAAAAGTCTTCCTATTGATCTTCTGGTGCTTTATGTTGCCCTCATGTGGCCAGGTGGCAATTAGCTTTTATTCTTCCACTTGAAAATTGGGTGTTTTTTTTGCTTGACCAGTAGAGTCCATAGTTTAAATAAAATTTTTCTTGGATAGAATTTTGACTATGAATGTCTTGAAAGATTCTAAAATTTTCAAATTTTCTTCAGATTTTATATCTTTCTTTATATATTTTGTTCTTATTGGCCTTCTTTTCTACGACTTTTGTGCAGGAGATGACCCTCTGTGTAGACTTTGGCTGTCTCCAATAAAATAGTTGAAGGCTCTACAGAAAAAATCTATCCCTCAGAAGAACTGATAGAGTGATAATGTGTAATCTCTCCCATTGGGATTATGTACTGTCCTAATAGGAGTGCTAATTTTCCTGGTTATTTTAATACTATTACAGTTACAATTCCCTCCCATTAAAAATAACTGGACTAGACTACAGAGGAGACCTTATAATATATGTTCTACATAATGTTAACTAGAGATGCTGCCTGACATAGCACCCTCTATAATATTTTAGTTTATTTCAAATGTAATAGGAGGGGTCCTGTATATAAGTATAGACACACTACAATTCTACCACAACTACAACTGAGACACAAAATTTTGGTATACCAAGCTTCTATGCAGCCTACCGTGTTTCAGGTAAGACAAGTGCAAGTATTTGTTTCTTTTTTTTAAGAACGAGAGGATGTTCTTGCATTTAATAACTTGATTCAGACCCATAATGTTAAGGGAAGCTACTTTAAGAGCCTCATCTCTATCATTCCTAGGATTGATAGAGGAGGAAGGAAAGCTGGTGTCCTGCAATGAAATAAATGAGTATATAAAACAAATAAATCACTAATAGGTCTAGTGACATAATGCATCGTGAAGAGATACAAATATAGAGGGGAAAGAGGATGTCTTGCACTAACACATTGCCACATCACATTCATCCCTAAATGATAGAATTTCAAATATCCCCTCCTGGCCAGCACCTAACCCACACTGATTACTTCTCAAGTCCATCAGCAATACAAAGGAACATTTGTAAGCGATACACATTTCATATAGCATTGAAAGTAATATATTTTTTATGTTTTATTCTCCATTAGGTTTGGTTGATAATTTCACATATACTGTATTTCACATGTAATTTTTGTGACCCACAAAACTGTGGAGCCAAGTTTTAGAACTAATTGTTCTTGCCTTCTGTGCCCAGATGTGAATTTCAACGTCTTCTGTACTTCCAGTCAGTGAGAACAATCAGTCTAATTAACATGTGCCCTATCTTCACGGCATTGCCTTTCATGGTAGATATTTTATTTCCGGCTTTGGAGATATGTGTCATGTCATGTTCTAGATATGAATTACATATCCGGCACTGCGCTCTTGCATGCATTCATTTTCCCATTCATTATGCATTTTCATTGCCCATGCACACACGAAACACCAAGTTCTGACAGGTTTAGTCAGGTTGAGGAGCATGCACTGGTACATTGCATTGCCGCACCCAACACATGACAAAATCCTGGTTGGCAACCCTCCAGGCCAACACGTGGTCCAGTCCCACCCTCCAGAAATTAACATCTATAATGCATCCCTTTGGCCTGGTCCAGCTGCTTGGGTCCTCAGCAGTGAGGATCCTGTGAGCTGGATCACCTTCAGGGAACCTCGCCACAAGGCCATAGTGCCATAATTGATGCTCCCTCAAAATGCAGGGAATGTGCCTTATTCAGCATTCCCTGAGCAACCACTCATTCGACATAAAGTCATAACAGCAGTAACCAAAAATTCTCTGAAGACACACAGTACCGAAGGAGTCCAGTCTTGGTCTCAGGTCACTGGACAGCCATATAGCAAAATAAGAAGTACTACAACTCTAAAGACTTGGACCTCTGTCTTCTTACACAGATATAGAGAGCACTACACACCACGTTCCAGCAACCTCAAGACCCCTTTTGCTGTCCCAGTCCATCTACTGACTTCATAGGAAGACTCACCAGAAACATGAATCTTGCTGCCGAGGTAAGTGAACCACTCAACCACTCACTAAAGGCCTGGAATTTGGTTTTGATCCAGGATACTCGGAAACCCAGATACTCAAACTCTTCGCTCAGTCTCTCAAGAGCCCCAATCAGAGCCTCCATTGATTCTGCAAAGATCATAGCATCATCAGCAATGTAAAGATTAGTGAATCTTTCTTCACCAACAGATTCCTCACAGCTGTTCAATCCCAGCCTGTCACAACTGCATCCATAAGGACCGTTCCATCACCTGCCCTGACTGCGAAACATTTGGAACAGATTTAGATGTGTGTAATGCTTAGATTCCTCTGTAAGCAGGACATGGGTAACTACACCATAGATGGTGTACAAACACATCACTCTGGGAACACTGGCAACACCAACACAACCCTCAGCAAACTTCAGGGTCTTGTCACTGAAGGTCTCCCACATCATATTAGAATTGCAGACAAATTACAAATTACATGCAAACTTATTAGAAATAGCTTGATCCTGGAGTCTGGCCAGGTCCAGCCTCATTCTCCTAGTAGGTGGTAGCCTACTGGATCTTCAGGGATGCAACAACAAGTCTGAAATCACAAACTGGGCACTTCTGTAGACCCTACAGTTCTGTAGGAGCCTCCAGCATCTGTGATTTTCTTCATCACCCCAGCAATATTAGAGTGCCAAGTCCAATGATGCGACTCATGGTGCTAGAACCAGGATCCACTGGTCCACACCCTCAGACCTTTTTCAAAGCCAAGGAACATGGAGCCACATACACCAGGGTCACCAGATCCACAGAGACCAACACAATCCTCACAGCCAGCCCTGTCAGTGCCAGGGACTACACTGAAGTCACTCATGACTCATGACGAAAGGAGTGACATCAGACACCATCGAGAGGAGCCAATCCACCACAGCAACAACTATGTCCCAAATATGGTCAGAGGAATCAAACCATTAATAGGTATACCCACCTACGGAGATCTGGCAACTCCCTGGTCTGCCTACCTGAGAGAGTGCCATGAAATACGAGGCTTATGAAACTCCTCAGACAGCAGAGGAAGATGATCATCCTGCCAAAGAGACAAGATGTGCCAAGCCGGTTGGGCCCACTCAGATTAGGACCCGAGTGCTGCCGTGCAGTGGATAACGCCTCAGCAATACACCCGATCCAATCCCAAACAGGCATGACCGTATTGGCTCTCCGACGATTTCTGATATTCAGACACACACACAATGGCCCTCATTTATCAAGCATGCGTACGGGAGAAGAATGAGCGTATGGACAGTTCAAAGCATATTTCGGGATTTATCAATTTGGACGTGAGCGCAGGATACGCTAAAATCCCACGCTAGCTCTCAGATGGTGTACGCAGCTTTCTGTAAGTGCGAACAGTGTGCTAGAGAAGAGGAAATTAAGCTGTGTTGAGGAATTGTTACACATCATGTAAAAAATGTAAAATGATGTTAAGCAGGTAATTATCAAGATTTAGTAAGATTTGGTAATTAGAAATGTTCCATATGCAAAGTTATGTTACTGCAGTCATGCCTGTGACCAGTGTTGGGGAAAGTTACTTTTAAATGTAATATATTACAATACTGAGTTACTCCCCCCAAAAAGTAACTAATTG
>JAODKN010000104.1:8265896-8278039 GCA_026774425.1 Petrocephalus zakoni | reverse complement strand
GGCAGTTCTGAAGGCGAAAGGGGGTCAAACACTGTATTAGTATGGTGTTCCTAATAATCCTTTAGGTGAGTGTATGTTGTTTTAAGGAGATTTAATTATTTGTGTCATATGTGTCATATATGGAAATTTTCAACTACATTTTTCATCATTCATCATTCAAAAAGTGAGATAAAAACAGTCCTGTTGCAACACATGTTGACCAAGGCAGGTGCTCTGAAGTACAGAGCTACAGTATATACACAAGGTGCTTGTGTGCTTGGTATCTGCTAATACTGGGATGAAATCACATTGGTACATACAAAACATAGGTTCATGATAAAACATGTAACAGATGATGTTGTGCACATGAAAAAGTAACACATCAGCAGAGGTGGGTAATCCAGGTCCAAAGAGTAAAAATCCAGAACAAGATTTTGTTTCAACCAACCAGTTGAGCATTAAGAGTCTCAGTCACAGAATGTGCAACTAGTTGGTTGAAACAAAATCCTGGCCTGGATTTTTATTCTTTGGACCTGAATTATCCACCTCTGCTGATGTGTTACTTGTTCATGTGCTAACACCAGAATCCCTGTCTTTATCTTCTTTTGTCGTCTATGTTGATTTTGTGAAACACCTCCACCCTTATCCGTCAACCATTCCTCTATGCCTCTGTCTCATGGTTCTGT
The DNA here is from genome assembly GCA_026774425.1 of Petrocephalus zakoni. Lineage (NCBI taxonomy): Eukaryota > Metazoa > Chordata > Actinopteri > Osteoglossiformes > Mormyridae > Petrocephalus > Petrocephalus zakoni. Next base: position 8,277,374 of record JAODKN010000104.1, on the reverse strand, counting down.
TCTCTATCCCACCAGGTTTACTTCTTATTTTTAATCTTGAAAAAAGTATGCTAAACCTTTCTAGTATTGGCCCAGTATCTAGTATTTCTAGTATAAGTGGACTAATGACCACTAGAGGCCGCTGAATGGAAGGGTGATACAATTAGCATGCAGAACCAGCATCTGCTATTTGAATATTAAAATATGCAAAACTCTTCCCACTGCAAACAGCTACCTTCTTTGGCTTAATGCCTGCTGTGTCCTTTATCAATGACACTGACCCCCTGTGGACTGAGCTGTTGTTAGTTATGCCCCTCCTTGAGGAATGGCATGGCTGAACCAAGATGCAAAAATATTTTCCAGGCCTGAGGGTGCATGAGGGGAATCCTCATTTTAAAACTCCATAGACAAAGGCATTAGTTCAGCCGATGATCTTTTCCTGAGTGACTTCTGCAGACTGGTGCATCACATTAAGTGTATGTAGTATAAAACAGCACCCACTGTTTTTATTGTGCGGATCTATTTCACCACACTATTACTTTCAGCACTGGAAAATGGACCAAAACTCCCAGCAATTCTTTTGGAGCAGGTGACTGATCCCCTGGGAAATCTTGCATTCCTGGATACACTGTAAGAATGCCTCCTTGTTCCCCCATAGGTCTGTCATGAACAAAGTAAAAAAACATAATAATAAAAATTCTCAATGGCTACTGGAATACAGTTTTGTCTGCACCCTCCATCATTAAACATCATTAAACTAACGAACAGTGGAAAAGGAAACATAATGACTGATTAGTCAGACAGCACACTGCTTGTAATTGTATTAGTTTCTTATTAGATAAGGCCCCATAACAAGGTAATGGTACAAAGTGTCACTGTTATCTTCATGTACCCTATTAATTTCCGGATGTATCTGAATTGAACCCATAGATGGTGGGGCCTTGTCCTTTTTATAAAATCTACCATTCATGCTAACCCACTTCAGTGTATACTGGAAATCATCAGTCTTCAGTACATTTTATGTTTGTTTTTTGAAGCTGATAGCAAAGCAAAAAAAAAAAAAAACTGAAATTCTCATACTATCCTTAAGCAGAGAACTTGCAGGAGCAGTGAACCTCGATATAAGCCATTCACAGTACCCCTTCTCCAGTCTTACAGTTTTCATGATGAGGACTTTAAAATCCACTATAACATAAGTACAAACCTGCCAGCATGATGCTGGCAAAAGACAGTAGAGCTTGAGGAATTTCCAGTAGATTTTCTTATGGATTAGTGGCAGCAGAGCCGCCTGCAGACATTTTTATATTAAGGTGGCCATTGGGGCCAGTTATGTTTTTGGGGGTGGCCGTGTCTATTTTATGGATCTGCTTAGAAAATAAAATGTATATCAATTTTATTACTTTGATGTGGAATGGCAGTAGGGGTAGCCACGTATTTACTAGGGGGGTCATACCCACCCCTTAGATTCTTCCTAATTGGCAGAAGCAACATGGCACTCAAACCTGTAAAGCAAATGTATTAAAACAATAACTGGAGAAACATACAAGGGGTCTGTCATCTCCCTTCTTTAATTATCATACCTGTTAATACCAATGAATAAGACAAGGGAACAGGCATGGTTCTACTGGAGCAAGTCTTATTCTGGTTGGCAAGCCCTGCCCACCTGCAGTCAGCCATCCAGCGTACAGTATAACTTGTCCTCCCTTGCCTAGTCACTGATCACATATTGAGCCCCTGTGCCACAACAACTCAGGCCCTTCCCCAAGCGCAGCGTCAGTCTTGATTTCCTTTCCTGTTCTTGCTTAGGTTTTATTTTACTTTCAGCAGCCTAAATAAAGTCACGTTATTTTCCTCCAGTCCTTGCCATTTTAACAACACCAAATCATGAAAGATCATTGCCTCCTATCTAAACTAAGAGTTTTAGAATGTACAACGTAACTATATATAAATATAGATAAGCCATGGTAATGCAGGAGCTGACTTCCTTCAGTCTGAAGGTAAATATAGCAGCATTTTATAAGTGCATCTCTTGTTAATGCTGACATTTCTACCTCCTGTCAAATGTCTAAGCCAATGTTCTTTTCTTTGCCAAAATACAAACATAGATATATACAACTTCACAGAATTTTAAAATGTTTCTAGATGTTGTTCAGTTCTCTCTCTTGAAGCTCCGGATGGTGGCCAGTTCCCTGCCTGCCCACCCAGCCTGACTACACATATGCCGTCCTCACCTGCTTGCTGCTGGACCACACCACCCCTTCATGCCGCCGAAGGAAGCAACTTCTCCACCTGCCTGCCCAAACATCAGCTTGACACTGTCACCTCAGCTCGACCTTCCATATTTGTACCTGGATTATACGCTATTATTTTATAAACTGGGACTTTCCTGTTTTGGACTTATTTTGCCAGGTCTAGGAGGACACACTTCCCCTTTGAGTCTAGTTCCTCCAAAGGTTTCTTCAATCTAGGAAGTCTAGGAAACACTGTGGCCTCTGGCTTGCTCTCTGGGGGCAGTGGGTTAGGGACAATGTAATATTGTGAAAATGCACTATAGAAATAAATCTGAATTTAACCGAATAGTTTTAAAAACCACCTGTAAAGCTGTGGCGAATTTGCTGCAGACATTTATACCTAAACTATAGTAATATCACCTGTAATATGCCTGAAGACAATTTAGATAAGATGTAAAACAGAAAGAGATATGAGTGAAGAGAATGAGAAAGAGAAGCCCACGGAATGAAAGTGATGTTATCCAGTTACTTTTAGAGTTATCAACACTGATCCAACTAATGAAATTTTATTCTTCATAACATGGACCCGATAATACAGATTAAGCTGATACAACATTAAAGTCGCATGTCTCTGAATATCTGAAAGAAGCTACTGATCTGTACATGTACCAATCAAAGCAGCAGAAATGGCTGATATTTATTCATTAACTGTAACAACTAGGCTGCTGGCCACTGATTGACATGTAATGATGACTCGGCACTTGTTTTGCTACAGGGTTTTGACTATGAACATCTGTGGAATGGTTATTCGAGAGAACAAAGGGACAGTGTTGAGAAGTGTTGGCTGTAAAATTTGTTCATGTATGTTTATATGCTTGGGTTAATGACCATGGGGCAGTCCCATTACCTCTATGTGTGCGTGTGCATGCGTGAGAGAGAGAGCTGGTGAGAGGGACTGTTTATCCCATTAGGAGATAAGACCGGCTTTAGGGTGCTGACAGGCTAATCATAGATGTCTTCTAAACTGTTGTATGCAAGGCCGCCTGATTCTGTGATAAAGCAAATTACTCTTTTGTGCTTAACAGCCCTGATTCCTGTTTTAACCAGCTTCCTCTGATTAGATACTGGGTCAGTCCAAATCAATGAATCTCCCTGAATCAGTTAATCTCCCAGCAGAGTCTAAATCTTCCCTCTGTAGCTTTCTCAGAGGTGTGAATTTATTAAACAAACAGGAAAAGCCTTCGCTATGATTCTATAAAATGAACCGCATCCATCCTGTAGAGGTACTGCCTAGTCTTTGTTTCTTGATATATCTGATTTATCTCCACCTCCCCATAATGCTTCTCTGTGCCATGATGGTTTTATTGCAACATTGGTGTGTCTCATTCTCCTTACATATTTTATGTGACAATTGTGGCCGCTGACAGCTGTGCCACGAGGACGGTACGGCTGCCTTTTGGCTGTCTACCAAACTTGTCCACAGGCCTGACAACAGCGACTCCATGTGATGGAGTGTCCCATTATGACGCCTTTCGAAATTAGTCTCTACACACTTATAAGCCCTCAAACGAGGGCATAATTCTCTTTTAGTGTCTTTGTGTGTACTCTGTATACCCCCTTCAAGGTGGTTCTTGACACCAATCATTTTCATTTGCTTAAAAAGGAGGAATGGCATTATAGAAATGTATTGAGTAGATCACTGATACTGGCATGTCACATGTTTCAGCATTTGAACATTTTACATCAGCTATTGGGAATAAGTTCCCAAAGTTCTGAAGTTCAGGTACTGCTTTTCAAACTGCCCATCTTGTTTTTACCCTTAGATGGCTGTTACTGTTTTGGACTCCATCCTCCTCCTGTCCCAGATGCGTTCCTGTCTGGCATTTGCACCCCTCCTGGTCTCAGAACTTTGACATTTCCACATTGTAGATCCTCACAGCCCTGCTCCACCTTTCTGCATGAGTGGACAACTGATACGCGAAGCACCACATCACCTCCTTAAAAGCTGCTGTACTGCACTGTCAGCAATGTACATTTTGTTCAAAAAGCCCCTAAAAGGTTTTTATCAGTAGCAGAATAGTGAAACTCAAATCTCACTTGGCCTCTTGAGCTTGAACGCCCGACCAAGTTATTTAATGGAATTGCTTCAGAAAATACTGTCGTATATAGTGGGATGAGAGAGTGTCATATTGGAAGAACAGGGCTACACGCAAGGCTACAAGTCTGCGGATCAAAAATGATTTGAAAGGGAAAAACTTGATGACAAGACCTACAAATATGCACAAAATATAAACCACTGAGCCAAAATAATGGGTGCATGTCAATGGGTAATGGGCAGCGATAAAGATCTGAGTGACTTCAACAATGGCCAAATCATTATGGCCAAACGACTGGGTCTGAGCATCTCCAAAATGGCATGGCTGGTAGGGGTGCTCACAGTCATCTAGGGCGAATATGTACAGAGCGTGGCTTGGGGGAGGGGGGAATGAACCACCTACAGGGTGCAGGGCGGCCAGGGCTTGCCAATGTGGGATGTGAACGAAGTCTATCACATCTGATACAAACCAACAGAAGGACTACTCTCCCACAAACTGTGCCCACAAAAAGGGATTGGTGCTGTGATATAATACTCCTGTGATCAGCATGCAAACGCACTCTAACTGTCCCTGAAAATACCCAGCTGACCCAATTTATCCTTAAGAAGGTCATTTGTTCAATCAGGCAGAGGTGTGTGTTATTGATCAATTGCTATGGCCACACAAGTTCAACCAAAATAAACCCCATGCCATTGTTCTGTCTACTCTTAGGAAAAAATGGAAAAGTTAATGTTTAATTATAAAGAGTTGTTTTAGAAAACTGGCTGAAACTATGACTGAGTGACCCAATGTTTAAGGTGCTTAATTCTACACCTCTGTTATTCACCTTTCTAGAGTAAGTGTTAGTTTGGTGTTTCTGATTGGGAAGGGTTGCTGTCCTGATTAATCCAAGAGAACTATTTTGGCTTAAGGGGTTGCCAAATGCATAGCTCAGTCTGCCTCTGCTGGCTGTTTCACTATCAACCTGTCCATACAAACATGTCCAGTGCTGTTTAAAAAGCTATCAGACCCTCCATTACAAAAGGTCAGCTCATTCCTCAACATCAGGGAGTCTAAATTGCTCCATGAATGTCAACATTAGTCTCCATGTGAAAGAAAAATGTTTCTTTCATTCTCAGAATGAAAGGTATTGTTGTGCCTATGGATAGATTATATTGTATGAATTTTTGTCTAACCTTGTCTGCTGTAGCTCAGGTATATGGTGATCTCAATTAGTAATCTTTCCTAATATTATAACACTATATTTCTGCCACTCAGTATGCCTTAGAAAACAATTTGGACAGAACAGTAATAATTAAAATGATAACATGAGAATTTGGAGCTGGGTGATTCTAAGGTCTCGTGAGTTATCTGTGAGTTCTTCACCTTTGTGAAAATGAGAGTTAGTGAGGAAAAACGGGGGTGGGTGGATGCAGTATTTTTTTTTCTTTTTACAATTTAAACACTTTTCAATATTTTCTTTTATACAACTGTATATACTGAACACCCACACTGTTTGAAGACTTTTTTGGAGCATCATCAAAGTTCCTCTGTCCTCCCAGGTAAACTATGAATCATTGCTGCACTAGTTGACCTGTCCTTGCTGGTTGTTGACATTTGTGTACAGCTTTATCCATCCATCCATCCATCCATCAATCCATATTCCAACAGCTTATTCTAATCAGTGTTGCTGGGGCCTGAAGTGTATCCTAGGCAGCATAAAGCACATGGCTGGGGTATGCCCTGGGGTGTACTGTTTAATGAACCCACAAAAGCTGTTAAAAAGGCGAATTAGTTGTATTTTCTTCCAACCTTTATATAAACTCGCAAAAAAACTATTATTCAATTTATAAAATTACTTTACATCCTTTACGTCCTTCCACAAAACAAAGCCGTGCAGATTATAGAATAAAAATAATGCATTAAAATGGTTAATCCATAGTAGTAAGAGCAGTGTTGCCCATTTTGGTATCATTTTAAAGGCATTGTATGTTAGCTAGTAAAAACAGATTCAGCATTTTCAGCATTTATCTTAGAAGGATGTAATGAACAGAAACCGGCAAACGTGAATTTAAATCTGAATTACCTGACACTCAATACAAAACCCCTTGTTCAGTAAATCAAGACTCTGCATCTGAGTTACACTGTTTGTTTGTGATTGGCATTATCATTAATGGAAGACTTTGATGCCATTGCTTTAAAGAGAATGCGCCCCTGAGAAGTTCGGGATGTCTTCCGCAGTTTCGCATCCAACATGGCTTTAAATTAAATTATTCCTATACATTTGCCACTAAAATCTCTATACCTTCTTAACAACCCGTCTTGGAATATTGCACTATTGAGAGAATCGGCCAGTACATAACTAATAACACCTTTCCATATCCCATCACTAAATGACTTGCCTTCCTCCCATGATAGTCTGAATAGATACATCAAGTTTCATCGTATCACAGCAGAATTCAGATCCCTCCAGCTAAGACAATATTGTATTTTGCTGCATCTAATCTAAATCCCGATAATTAGAAGTACACACCTGAAATTATGGAAAGGGGATTTTCCATTGTTTTCCACTAGGGGGAGACCATTCATGGAAGACTACAAGTTTAGAATTAGTCATCCATATTCTTTGTATGCATTGTTTTCCAAAAGTGGTACTTGATCACTCTTTTAATGGTTTAATGGTATAAAGAAAGCCTGGGCAATGGAAATGACATGGTCGTATAATATTTAAACGATAAGAAAATTAATTTTTTAAATTGCCGATAAGGAGCACTGTGTGACAGCATGCGTCAGCCAATCGCATGGCAGAAATGAATGCAATTCGAACCCATCAAATGGTAGTCTTTTAAGAAAGACAACTTACGGCTAAGAAATGCATAGCATGCTTGTTTCAGTTACTACAGCCACTGCATGCCACTGTTTTGGAGAAATTGACTGTTCCCTGACAAAGAACAGAAATAATCTGTTAAAAAAGAAGGTATAAAAAGAGATAAATAAAATACAGCGAACTGATTTCACCACTTGAAGCTTTGGGATTCTTCAGAACATACAGTATGCGAGTGCATACAGTCACAGACATCAGCAATTAGGATTTCCACTTCCAATATGAAAAAATATGGGACAAATCACTTTCCATATTGGTTAAAAACAGTACACAGCATTTTATTTTTCATTATGGGATGGGTGACAGCTCTACTGGCAATGTCAAGCCTGCCCCCTGCAACAAGCAGCAAGGCAATCAGAGAAAAAAAAAGAACAAACAAATACTGTCAAGATTTACAGGTGTTACACCTCATTACAAACAAAGCTTATTTGATTATTAAAATTAGATTTCAAGGTGCAGTCCTTTCATTCTTTCATGCTCTGAATCTGTTTATGGTCAGTTCTAATTTAAGCAAAAATGGAGCCTTGAAGCAAAAAACAATGGCTTCAATTGTACCGTTATAATTATCGATATCAACATATGAAACAAAATCAACAACATAAAATGCTTTGCCATATCAGCAAGTCCAACCATCTAAGGATAACTGTAGTTTTATTTTCTAAGCTTGCTTTTTGATACCTTTCATTTCCATCTTTAATCACTGTAAACTCCCTTCTGGCAAATTTACTTTGCCAAAAACATTGTAGTAAATATAAACGAATGAATTAATTGATACGTCCTACTCACTCTACAGGCTCAGCACTTAACTTGCAAATGGAAACTGTTGAGCTTTTCCATTGTGTACAATACCAGCCATGCCAAAGCATTGAGCTTTAGTGTGAGTAGTTTATTTATAGTAAACACAGGCTATAAATCTCTGTACATGAATACAACATGATGTAACAGCGAGGCCATACTTCATCCTCAGTGACCTTCACTGTTCCAAGCAAACACCAGACATTTTTCAGTAAGATGCCAGACATTTTGCTCCAGATTTTACTTTCCTATGGCATATCTACATAATAGGGCTGAATGATTTATCGATTTCAAATTGAAATCGGGATTTGAAACAACACGATTAGCAAATCGTAAAGGCTTAAGATATGCATTAAACAGCACGCCTGACCCAGGGTTAAAAACTATAGTTTTACAAATTCATGCTGCCCTCCTTGTGTGACAGTCAGTCTAACCAATCAGAAGTGCCATGCTCCTTGCATGCCAAACATGCTCACCAATCAAAGGTGGCCCAAAGAGACGCCCACAAACACAGACATTGAAACCACATTCGTAGTGCAAAATATCGGTTCTGCTGCTGAGCCGTAAGTGAATTGCCTACCTATTTCTTGGTCAGAAATTGTTTACAGAAAGCTCCTATTATTAGGAGTCCAAGCAGCGTTAGCTGCAAGACTTTTGTTTTCTTACTGGAATCAATTTATTTTTATTACTTTATTTAACACAGTCACAGCTTTTGTGATAGCAGTTATTTTATGTGTCATTGTTTTCTGCTAATTTGACCCTTGTGTACATGGGACTTTCCAGAAACACTATGGGTAAAAAAAGTGGTCCAGCGCTGTTTGCAAAAGCGACACTGAAAATGTGCCTGTAAAAATCACTTTACAATGTTAGCTAGCGACTGGGAACATTTTTGGCAAATAAGTGACTATAAAACTATTTTAAGCTGTTTTGCCTTAAATTTATAGTAAATTGGGCTGAAAAGAACGTGGCATAATCTGGTAACAGCAATCACACCAAATCATATGATCGGTGAAAAGTTCAGATTGTTTAGAAACTGCTCTTAGTGTACATGTCATATAGTGAATACTGAACTGTCAGAGAAATCACAATTCGATATTTTTCAGTCCTACTACATAAGGTTCAGCCCTACTACATAACGTATAATACAAGGATGGGAACAAGTCAAGTCTCAAGTCAAAACATTGTCCAAGTCAAATCAAAGTCTTTCCATCATCTTTGCTGTGTGAAACACAGGGCTGGACATGACACCAAATTTGGCAGGTGTGCAGCACAAAGAGGAGTATTACAAATAGATAAATTATCTTCACCAGAAAAGTAGTCAGAAACAGTAGTATGAAATGGAGGAATAACTGTAGCCCAAGTTAGAACAGGAGACTTATGCTTTACTACCGGCTGATGAGAACAGTAAGACTTTAACATGGGTAATATGATATACTTGAGTCTTTTTCTTGGTACATAAGAAAAATGGCACTCCGTCATCCAAATCCTGTTTAGTTTTGAAGCAATAAGACCTTCGTGGTTTGATGAAACCACTCCAGGGCTCCTTGTGACTCAGGGTGGTACAGTAAGTGGTAGCAGTAAGATGCTGAACCTGGGGCTTGCGCATTAATTAAGCAAATGACTTAGACCTAAAATTGGTTACCAGAAATTGTATGATCATGCACAAGTGAAAAAACATGTTGATGTGGTGCCACTATCTGATAAACTTCTGTCAAGTCACCAGAGTTACTTAAGGGTGGCCATTTACGCATGAGAACATTGGGTAACACTTTACTTGAGGGGCCACAAATCATAGTAGTACCTCATTTGACTACTGAAGTACTAATCATGAACATGAATTAGTTAATGATTAACTAATGAACTAACTTCCTGCAAAGAATACATGAATCGTCATCATTAATTAATGATGAAGTAATGCATAGTTAATGGTTAATTAATGCATTTACTAAACATGTATTACTGCATTATTTGTGGCCCCTCAAGTAAAGTGTTACCGAACATTGTCATGAAGAAAATTTGCACCTGGACAGCAAGACAAGTCAGACTTACCAATAACTGATTCAAAAAAAAAAAGAAAAGGAGGCATCCAGTTGCTCAGCATTCACCAGCTGTGAGTGACCAAGTGGAAGGACCACAGGAGAGTTGATCAGGACAGATGAAGTATGATCCTGGTACGGAGGTTTGGCTATCGGGGACTGGGGAAACACTTGGCCTCTTCCCAGAATCGGGTGCCAGAATCGTATCAGCTAAAGTTATATCTCCAAACTGATGTGCATGAGTAACAGCAAAACTAGCAAACGCATTAGGAACTTAATGGCTCATAGTTGGACTCAGGAACATCGATTGCCTCAGGGCAGGGCCGTTGCTAAATGTGCTTAGGCTTGGGACAACTTTACAATTTCGGGCCCCCCCTCTATCCCACCTCAGGTGCGTGGTGGTGACACACATGCACCCAAAAGCAATTCACCCAATCATGTCACTTCAAACACTGCTTATGCAAATTATCACATAAAACTACTGTAACACATTGTATCAAAAAAATATCTTTTCAATTAAATCAGTATTATAATTGTCACGCTTACGGATGAACGAACAATGAATGCAGGCTGCAGGGTTAAGCCCTTCAGAAGGGCGTTTATTAACAGGAACAAGATGAGAGCGCGATAGCGAGCATTGACATGCAAGGACAATACCGGACAAGGGGCACAGGACACAGACTCACTAAAATAGGGCAGCACATTAAGGATCAAACACGCGGCAGCCAATCAAGGGAAACAAGCGGAGCAAACTACAGGAGGCAAACACAACGAGGGTCAGGTGCGGCTAATCAAGCCCCGCCTGAGGGTAAAACGGGAAAAACACGAAGGGCGGGGCTGAACGTGACAATAATACACTGTAAAGTGGTTTTGCGCTAATTGCATGATATATCAAGGAATGATCACCTGTAACTAAGTAATTTTTTTTTTTTAAATATTAACTTAAACTATATCTCGCTATACTTTCTTATAGAACTTAAGACATAATTTGCCCCCCGGCTCCAAGAACGGGAAAATATACCTATCCCCCCTCATGATGGGCCTGCCTCAGGGACAGCAGCTCTGCTTGAACCCGCTAGGTTATTCCCAGGAACATACATAAACCCTACAAATGGAAACTGTTTGCGCAACGTAACTTTTTAGGTAAAATTTAGGTGAATGCCTATATTAACTTACTCCTCAAGATCTTGAAGAATCAAACATATACAAATACATCATAACACATCACTTCTTGACCTTTACAAATCCAGTATCCCCGGAGGCAGTGTTGGGGTAACGCGTTACAAGTAACGTGCGTTTCGTAATAATATTACTTTTCTTAAGTAACGAGTAATATAACGCATTACTTTATAAATTTACACATTAATATTTTAGTATTATTAATAAAGTAATATTAATACTTTTTTTAAGTAGCGCAAGTTACTTTTTTATTTTAATTAATTTGCTTAAAAATATTTAATGAAAACGAACATAGTCAC
>JAODKN010000104.1:8245698-8256151 GCA_026774425.1 Petrocephalus zakoni | reverse complement strand
ATTGGTTGATTAGATAATTGCATTAATGAGAAATTGAACAGGTGTTCCTAATAATCCTTTAGGTGAGTGTATATGCTCACCCATACATATATATAGGTTATATTTTGGGGTTAATTCTTACTTGGCACTCAGAATATTACCTATTTATTAGCTGCTTATGTTAACTAAGTGCCGAAAGACTATCAAATCAGACAAAAAAAAACTGTCAAACAATCGTTCCGATGTTTGTCCGAAGTTAATCTTTGTTACTATCACACTGGTGGGCGTTCTTTGGAATCTTCATGGAATCTCACAGAAGAAGAGTTTCTGGTGACACATTCATAAATTCACAGCTACAGTGAATTTACGATTATTATTAATGTACTATTTGCTATTTATGATCCACCCATTATTTATTATAATCACCCTTATTATTTCCATTTTGTTGTAGGCTTTCTCTGGTTATTCTGTGTTATAGTAGTTTGGCAAATTATAGTGAAAGGAAGCACTTTACCTTGACATTTTTTTTCTTGTCTAGTAAATTTATTACTTCAGTTCACATTTCCCACCAAAAAGACGCAATCATTAGAGATGCTTTGGAATAAGGTGGTCTAACAAAATCAATGAATAGATCATAAATTTGCAATTGTGGGGTAAAGCATACAGTCCTACCTCAGCATGTCTTAATGTGCTACATTATTTCTGATTCACCAACAAGACCCTACAAGTCTCTTGAAATTCTGTTAGATATTAATACATCCTGTACAATAGCTTGCTGTGTCTTATAATTACTTAGCCCCCGCTGGTGTTTAAATATTCAGAGAATCCAGTCTGTATTTACATGTCATGTCAGGCCTACCACCCACATTCAGATCCTCATCTTCTCTCATCTCTGCCTGCATCTGCCCCCCGATGTGCCCAACGGTAGTGTCTCTGTGCGAGATGGACCCTCTGAGCTGATCACCCCTACCCCCCATGAAGTGCCCCCCGTCTCTCCTTCCCCTTGACAATTTCTTCACATATTTGTCCTCACACTTGCAAATGCAGTTCTGGGGGATGGCTGAAAGAGGAGGATTCTTCTCTAGGCTCAATTTGACAGACCCATTTGGCTTATCTGGGCTGCTTTGGCGATCCTTATCAGTACTCATAAAATGCGGGGCGTGACGTGGAATTAGGCAAACTGCCTGTATTGTGCTGCTGGGGGACTGGCTGTGGGCAAAGGACAACTTGAATTTGATGGAGCTTGATGTCAAATAATGACTGTCAGATCTGAGAGTTTTCCTTTTACATTACTTAAATATTTGAGTGTATGCGTGACTGGCATTATGTGATCAGAGACGGAGGCCCTTGTCTAATGTTTTTTTGAGCCAGAATATCGAGTGTCCTCAAAATGCAGCACTGACTTCTGGGGAGTTTTCCACGTCCAGAGTCTCCATATTAGTCACTGTAGAATGGATGGTGCGTATGGAAAGTGTGAAAGGGATGCTGTGAGAAGGTGGGGGTGGCCAGCGAGCATTAAGTGGTAGGTAAGTGGAGCCTTGGAGCTCCACTGTATTGCTGAGGAGAGTTACACAGGAGGACTGTTCTGTAGACAGCCGGTGAAAGTGGGCAGGATTTCCACAGCAGTTAAAACCTGCTTTGAAAATAGTGGGAGAAAAGGAGGCCCATATCCCCTCCTGTTATGAGGACAAACACAGATGGGGAAGCATTTCGCTTTTAATAACACTTGGCACTTTACTGTTCTGCCTCACTCATCCTTACAGTATGTCCATATACCCTGAGGAATAGAAAGCCCTTCCTTAACAGCCCAATAACTCTCATTAAAACTGGATCTATGGCCAATTTCCCAAGTTTAAAAAATACAAAGTGCAAAGAAATGGTGATGTTTCCCAGTTTCCAAAAGGCAGCCCTTGTACCCATAATAAAATTGATTTAAAGCTGAGTTGAAATGTCATGAAATATGAAATATTCCAGTATAATGCAGCTGCTTGATTTATATATTATATAACATTTATTTCATCATACATCTTCACTACATATTTAACAAATTCATATTTGGCAGCAATTAAGTGATGCTATTCAATGTTAATTAAATTATTAAAATTTGGAATAAGAGCAATTGGTTTATAGGACAAAATAAATTTAGCGACTTATATGTTCTTGGGACATGAATCAGTGAAAGATATTTCTAAATTTAGCTCTGACTTAAAAGTGAAAGTCTATACAAGCAGGGTGAAGACACCACAGTATCTTAGCAACTGGCGCTAAAATATCTCGAGGAGATAAACTGGTTTTCTTCGGAAATGTGAATGTCAGACGGTGTTTATGTTTTAAATATTTCATATCGTTATCTGACTTAAAATGTCTCACAGTGTATATATATATATATATATAATTTCTATTTGCACATAGCCCTGAAAATGCAAAGCAAATACTATTGTATTTTGTGTATTAGCACAATTCATCTTTGATAGTTATACATTATTCATCATTTCAAAAAGCTCGCCTCAGATTTTGGTGTCACATAGAAATGTTATATAATTCCTTCATTGATCAGGCTCGTCTTTCTTATTAGCAATTTTCGAAGTATAATGGCATTTTAATGATGTGAGTTTTCTCAATATAATTATGTGTTTTAAAATGCTGTATAAAATTTCTCGCTACCTGCTTTGCATTGCTATAGTTATATGTTAATCGTGCTGCTTAATATTGTAGTCCATATTAACATATCTTAAATTATCCATCCATCCATTGTCTTCTGCTAATCCGGGTTGCGGGGGCAATCTAAGCATCGATGCCCAGACCTCCCTCTCCCTAGCCACCTCCTCCAACTCCTCTGGGAGATACCAAGGCGTTCCAGGTCAGCTCAGAGATATAAACTCTCTAGCGTGTCCTGGTATACCCTGGGGTCTCCTGTCCATTGGATATGCTCAAAGTACCTCCCCAGGGAGGCACCCGGGGGCATCCTAGATAGAGGCCTGAACCATCTCCTGTCGGTGCCTCCATCACTAGGGCAGCAGTGCAGAGCTGTGGCTCTAAGGTTGTTAGTTCCAGTTGTGGCGGTAATCCCCAAACCTGGTGATGGACATCAGCAGCAAAGGGAGCAGTCAGCCTGAAGAAGGCAACCATACGATCTTAGTTAGCTTGTGGGACTCCGGTCATGAAACAATAGGTTAAATGTAACGCGGCTTTAGCAGTTGCAGAAGCAAAAAATTTCTGTGTGTGAGGAGTATGGTGAGACCATGGAAATTTACTTTTAGCCTTGAAGAGATTCTGCAAAAATCTATATGATTCGGGAGGCAGAAACAGGGTTTTGCCCATGCTGTTTACAGCAGGGATGGAGAGCTGTTGACCTCAACTGGGGATATGTTGGGTGGTGGAAGGAATACATCGAGGAGGTCCTGAAATCCATTGACATGCCTTCCTTGGATGAGTTAGTGTCAGAAGACTCACAGGAGAATTTGCCCATCACTAGGCCTGAGGTCACTGAAGTTGTCAAAAACCTCTACAGTGGTAAAACCCCATGGGTAGCTGAGATGTGCTCTGAGGTTTTGGATGTTGTTGGGCAGTCTTGGCTGACACACCTCAACATCAATATTACGTGGATGTGGGGGACAGTGCTTCCACTCTCTGGGAAGGTCTATGTCAGGGTACTGGAGTGGAGGGTCTGTCCATAGGTCAAAAGCTGGATCCAGGAGGAGCAATGTGGATTTTGGTCTCGTAGTGGAACACTGGACTAGCTTTTTACTCTCACAAAGATACTAGAGGGTTCAGGGGAGTTTGCCCAACCAGTCTACATGTGTTTTGTGGACTTTTTTGGACAGTGTCCCTTGGAGATCCTGTGGGGGTGCTTCAGGAGAATGGGGTACCATGTCCATTGTTATAGGAAATTTGGTCCCTGTAACTTGAGTGACAATTTGGTTCACTGGAAGTAAGTCAGACTTGTTCCTGGTGGTTGTTGGATTTTGCCAGGGCTGCCTTTTGTCACAGATTCTGTTCATAACTTTTATGGAGAGAATTTATAGGTGGAGCCAAGGGGTGGACGGGGTTTAGTTTGGTGGCCTCAGGGTCGCGTCTTTGCTTTTGGGGATTATGTGGTTCTGCTAGCCTTATCCAGCTGTGACCTTCAGCATGCCCTGGGGACAGGATGTATTAATATCTAACAGATCAGCTCCTCCCAGTCTGAAGTCATAGATCTCAACCAGAAAAGTGTGGATTTCAGAGGAGTATCTCGGGGTCTTGTTCACGAGGGAGAAAAGATTGGAGCGTGAGATCGACAGGCAGATCGGTGCGGTGTCAGCAGTTATGTGGGTGCTGTACTGGTCTGTTGTGGTGAAGAGAGCTGAGTTGGAAGGTGACGCTATTGATTTATCAGTCAATATATATTTCTACCCTCACCTATAGTCATGAGCAGATATTCAAATTAGTGAATGAAAATTAGCCAAGAAAATGGATGGATGGATGGATGGATGGATGGATGGAAGGATGGTTTAAGTATTGTAAACATGGACTATAATAATAGCTAGCAAAAACATCTACTACTAACATTTAACTGCAGCAAGGCAAATCAATGGACACAAGTGGTGGACACCTTTCAAAGTGGTGGACATCTTTCAAAGGGTGTCTTGGCTCAGCCTGGAGTAAAAGTAGAGCCTCAAAATTCCTCTGCATTGAAAGGGGCCATATCTTAAGCACTGAAAACATATTTAAAATGATCACTTCTGCTAGGTTAAAGGCATGTACTTTGTGAGACACTACATTTAGTATTGGCTAAATTATTACCAGCTCAAACTAAATGGATATTTGCCTACAATGTTAAAGGAACCCAACCACTTTTACCAAACCAAATTTGGAAAAACAAATAATTTAGTTTACAATGCCTTAGTCCCCTGATATGTGGCCATCAAAACCCCAGCACAGGCAAACCCAGTCAGTGAAAAAATGTACAATTAGATTTTTTTTCAGAAGATATTTTATAGAAGATGACCAAATTTATCCTTAATATTGATTGATATTTAGACAATTTTATTATTCCCAGAAAATGCCCTCAGTTCCAGTCATACCCATTCTCATTCTATATTTAGAGACCAATTCATCAAACCCCATGTTTTTGGAGGAAGGAAACCAGAGAACTCTTACAAGCGTAGGGAAAATATGCAAACTCCACACACAGACGCACTGAAGCTATAATTATAAATGAATATAACTGAAACTGAGTCAGGTGATGAAGATTTTATTTTTTTTGATGCATAATTTTATGCATGCTGTAGTAGTGAACAATATTCGGTTCTTCTTATTCTTGGGCCCAAGAAAATAAACCATATCCTGGATGTCGGAGCCTGTTTTTCATTTTTTTTATTGATCTTTGCTGTTTTTTGGACCTTTTCACCTCCCATATCAAAATAGAGTTTTGATCTCTTCCTCCCAACCCTATGATATGTGGTTCCGTTCACCTTTCCAACAGAGCGAGTTTCGGTTCATTTTCGGTTAAGTTTATCGTACTGTATCAGAGGTAATTGTGCTTATGCGAGTCTGCTGAGATGCTGATGTCATTCCCAGGAGGCAAGACAAAAGTGTCATCAGTTTGTTTAGCAGGATACTCTGACGCTTAACAAGCTAATCATATCTCCTTCTGGGAGGCTGTGTGAATTCTGTTTCCTGAGGACATGGGGAAAGGTTTCAGATGCAGTTGGGTCAAACCTGTTTGACTAGCCAAAACCCAGGGGAAGCAGAAGGCGTCGAGTTAATCGCTATTCCCGGACACCCAGCCAGCAACAAAGAAGGAAACAGAAATAAAAGAATTATATGATGTGCAAAAGTCATGACCCATATTATATATTATTCATATTATATATTCACATTCATTTTGAAGAAGAAAAACCATGCATCTAGGTCAGATCTACAAATTCTGGCAGTCAAATTGACCCAATGGTTCATTAACGGTCAAAAACTAAGACAGCATAAATGCATTCTCATTACTAAGTACGATGCGAATTCAGACATCCCAGATTTTATTTAAAGCAATGCTGCTATTCACCATCAATACAACAAAATAGGGCAGAAGATAAATAGGTAGTATAACAAGATTTAGTGCTCCAAAATACTGCCTTGACATTGTGTGATTTCATTTAGACTAGAATTATAAAATACTGCTAGTTTTCGAACTTTCATCACACAGTTTCCCTTCCTCAGCCATAATAGAGATTATCACATTTGGAGAAGCACCTAACCCACTTCTGTTTCTGAGTTCGATGGTCAGTTCATTTTTGTATCAATAATACATAGACTGTGGCTGCAGCATGCTGTTGTAAAGACTGCTACTCTCATTGGCTTTTGACTGCCCCTCACTGCTTTGATAAATAAAGCATGGTCCTGGCACTGAGGAATGAGCTGATGAGCATGCCAGATACACACCTCAAGGTCCCAAACAAAGAGCTGTGCTGCCCAAGTGGGATGCAGGATCACTCCACTGTGGTGAGTGAGAGAGACGGAATTTTAATTCTTTAATCCTGCCCTGATGTTTTCAAAGCTTTCCAGCTTAATGTATTGAGCTGATATTTTCCTATAATGATATAATCAAAATTTCTTTCTGATGGAAAATAAAAAACAATACTGATAGGAAAGAAAGGAAATGCTTAAAAAAATGAAAGTGCTCATTAAAAACAAACTAGCTTTTGGAATCCATTGCACAAAAGGAAATGGTAAAATGACATGGAAATGAAATACAATTTTTAACCTTTTGATGCTGAGAGTGGAGAGAAAATAAAAGGCTTTTTGTCCCATTTGGATTTCTTCAGCCACACTGGAAAAAAAATTCAAGGAGATAAACGTCATCCCAGGGATTTCATGCTTTTAAAGGCAGAATAAATAAAATATTTAGCCTATAGTGTTCTGTACATTTGTACTGAAAAAATGCCTTAGTTACGATTTGGGGGGGGGGGGCACTACCATGTTACATTCTGTACAGTCAGAAAAAAATGGTACAACCCTGGTATAGTTCTGCTCCCCAAGGTACAATTACCAGTGACAAGTAATTGTACCCTTTAAGGTACAAATGACTACTTTTTTTTAGGGCTGTCAAACTCAAAATCCCTGAAATGCAGCGTTGAGGTAAGTTCGGGTAAGAAATAGTTGGCAACGCTACATTTCAGGGATTCTGAGTCATTCTGCGCTGCAGATGGGTTAAATGCGTTAATATTTTTAATCAGATTAATCACGATGCTGGATTAATCCGCGTTAACGAGTCAATTTTGACAGCCCTACTTGTTTTCTGATTACGTACGACAGATTGGGGTATAGCAACTATCCATCCATCCATGTTCTGTAGCTGTCCTATTCAGGGTCACAGGGGTCCTAAGCCTATCCCTATGGACTATGGGTGCAAGGCAGAGAACAACCCTGGATGGGTTGTTCTCTGGGAGGAGACAAGGTACACAGAGAGAAAATGCTGTCCAGACAGAGCAGGGTGCCATTTAAATAGCCAAACCTGATGGGAACAATGATACTCATTGTGGTACCATGCTGCAATGTTATTCTGAACCTGAAATAAGAAAATGTACGCTTTTCAGTATTTGCATTAGCATCTAGTTCCAATAAGCATTTTAAATGACTATAAACATACAGCTATCAGGTAATTCTACTTATGTGTACAACAGAAATACAAATATATTCTGTTATATTATGAATATAATATAATATAAATCAAAACCATTTGCAAAAAAGTCAATTTTATGTCAAATTAAAGTGTTCATGCAGTGGTATTTAAATAAGATGTACATATTGTATATTTCATGATATATGGATTATTCTGTTATTTAGACATTTCTAAAATGAAATTCCAGGTGTCTCTAAATAATTAATCTCTAAGGATAATTTGCCTCAATGAATTATTACAGAATTACATTTGTTACTGCCAATTTAATGATATCATTAAATATATCTTGAAATATTTACAGATATATTTAAAAGAATAATAAATAATTTCAAAATGTATTTTTAAAAGATACTAATATATCTGATTTGCAGGTACCTTCAAATAGATTGTGTCCACGAGCAGGTAAGAAAGCAGTGACCTGGTGTTCAGGCGCAGAGAGTCAAAGCTGGAGCCAACTTACAAAGCCCTATCTCACACAAAACATGAATTTACAAACCAATCATGACTGCAGTGCCTCACATACATAACAGTCATGTGAAAAATAAAGTACACTATTTGTATGGTCTTATGCATCAGGAAATAATAAAACATCATCTGGACCTTAGCAGGTCTTAGAATTAAGTAAACACAGCCTTATACAGTATGAACCGGCTAGAAATGCTATGATGGGACCTTAAAAGAGCTGTGCATAAACGATTGCCCGCAACTTCATAAAGAAGAGTGGGCCAAAATTCCTCCGCAATGATGTAAAAGACTGATAACATTGTACAGAAAATGATTATTTCAAGTTATTGCTGCTAAAGGTGGTTATACAAGCTATCATATCATGGGTGTATTTATGGCTTCTCCATTTTGGCTTCATCTTTGTTAAATAAATAACACAGTAGAATCTGTTGTGTTGTTTTACATCTGAGGTTACATTTAAATGTACTGATGGACACTCTAATCGACTAAAAAAGTCTTCTTGTGATATAACTATTATTACAATTCAATTCAAAATTCAATTATACTATCCTTAAAGCATTGTCTTAATTTTGAAATGATTTACAGATATCTTCATTCTTGATGTGTGATTAATTTACAGGCATCTCTCTAATGACCTGCAGTTAATCTGAATTTCCTTATAAGGGCCTATAAAATGTAATGATATGTTTCGCACATTTCTTACACATCCAAACAATCAGTTCCTTAAATGTAGAACTAGAATGTGCTTTGTGGCTTCCAGCTACATTCAGAATTATCTGGGTTATGCAGTTATGCAGTCCAGAAACACCATGAATATTTTAGAAAGAAGTCGGCCATTTGTTTACAGAATTGTATTTCATACCAAGCTAATCCAACATTCCTACAAAACTAATCTCCATGCTTGCAACCCAGGGCATTTTTTATACTTTTATTATTATTCAATATGATTTTTCTGAGCTCAATTTTACAGCATGTCGTATATAAATGCATGGCATTGCTGTCAGAGGAATCTGAGAAACAAATATGATTGGTCCAGGACTAGGCGTGCTAATTCTGTTTTTAGACTATAGCTACAGGTTTCTGTCTTAAGTAATGGGCTTTTCTCAGTAATGACTGGCTGCAAAGTTTAAGCACATCATTGTATTCAGGGCTGCTTTTTATAGATCTTGTTCTGACTTTGAACCTGACAGTGAGCTGCTTGAGTTGAACCCTGTTTTAAATGTTATGTTCAAATTGTGCCTTCTACCATTTGCAAAACAGGTAAACTGTATAGCATTTCAGCTTTTCAGTTGTATAAATCTGAGTGTTTTAGCCAGTCTTCCTTATTTATTCACTTGAAGTAAGTGAAATTGGAGCCTTATCCAGTTTCCTCAAGGTCATTTATTCCAAGGGCCCATTATGAATTTGAGGTTCTGCTACCTTGCCACCAATGGGAAAACAAGTGTGTAGCACATGGGAAATGAGCTTTAGTCTGGTATTCCTTTGCAATCTTTAAAAGACATTGAAGGAAAGTGCTACATTGATTTTGTTGCTGGTTGCTGTTAGGTAGGCTTAGTGTACCAGCGTGTAAGATCGTCAAATTCTCCTAACCATGTTTCCCTACTTGTGTACCATTTAATCAATTGTAATTTACTAACCTTTCAGACAAATGGAAATGATTTCACCATCTAATTAATTTGAGCCATGTTCCCTATAATTGTTTATTTAAAATTAAGCACCAGCTCGAAATCAGTTCTCAGTGTCACTAAGGCCCCTATGTGGTCACCACTCCACTAGAAACTCCAAAAAGATAAGGACTAAAGACTGACTGAGGCTGCTTTTTCAATATAAGGATAATATATAAAGCAGATCTCGAAAGAAATGTGGTAAGAAAATGGATAAACATATATGAAATATTATATCTAACTTGCATAGGAGAGTTGGTTAATTATACAAAACACAAATTCCCAGAAGATTACTTACTGTTGATTATTTTTGGACTTACTGTGCCTTAAAAAGAAGTATCTCCAAGGAGTGTACCGGCATCTCCTTATGTTAAATTTAAAGTAAAACCGATATTATTGGTAAGTAAAATATAAGTAAATATAAGTTCTAATTCACTTGTATGACAGTGTTATATTATATTAAAATATTCTGTGGAAAAAAAATAATACACTCCGCATGGTATTGTTGAAACACAATTAACACTACATACTGTACATCTGGATCCAAAAGCTTATTAAGTGTGACATGGGTATATACAGTCATCCCTCGCCACTTTGCTCTTCGACTTTCGCGGCTTCACTCTATCGCAGTTTTTTCAAATACAGTACTGTGCTCATTAAAGTATATACAGTACTGTGCTCATTAAAGTAT
>JAODKN010000104.1:8208414-8222826 GCA_026774425.1 Petrocephalus zakoni | reverse complement strand
CACATGGGATGGAAGGATGGCAGATTGGATAGTAGGAGGGAGCTGGCGATGGGAGGGCACATGGGATGGAAGGAGGGAGCTGGCAATGGGAGGGAAAATGGGATGGAAGGAGGGAGCTGGCGATGGGAGGGCAAATGGGATGGAAGGAGGGAGCTGGCGATGGGAGGGCAAATGGGATGGAAGGAGGGAGCTGGCGATGGGAGGGCACATGGGATGGAAGGATGGCAGATTGGATAGTAGGAGGGAGCTGGCGATGGGAGGGCACATGGGATGGAAGGAGGGCAGATTGGATAGAAGGAGGGAGCTGGCGATGGGAGGGCACATGAGATGGCAGGAGGGAGCTGGCAATTGGAGGGCAAATGGGATGGAAGGAGGGAGCTGGTGATGGGAGGGCAAATGGGATGGAAGGATGTTGCATTTACCTCCTCCAGTTTTCATAAATATACACAGTTTATCCTGTCATGTTTTGTTTGATAAATATGGGATTTTGCATAAAAAGTTGCTAGCGCACATTTTGGGTAATTTTTTTGGCCTATGCAAATGAGGCCCCTGGAGACCAAGGAACCTGGAAATGCATAGTGGAAAGCCATCAGTGATGATCAGAGTGCCACTAATCTTGTGCTCCCTGAAGTCCACAATGATCTTGAAACTGTAAATGTATATTATGTCAGTATAACACCCTTAAAAATTTATTCGCAAATAAGACTCAATTAAGGTAGTGTAAAATAATCCCAAAGAATCTAAAATGTGCTACTCTTTTAATATATTTGAGTGTGCTCTTTCCTCGGGACTGGACTGCAGGTAGTGACCTATAATGTAGTTCAGCTTCCTAGGTTGAAAATGTACTGTGCAAGCTCCTGGCAATCTGATTAAATATACCATCATTTTACATGTGATTGTACCACATGTTCAACGCAGAGACTATTCACGCAGAGTGTAATAGTAAAACATATTTGGAGGTTTGTCATATGGAGATGAATATGAATGTGTAAATAAATGAAAATGAATTTCTGTTCTGAGATGACAAAAATTTTCAGGCTGCTAACATGTATGATTTTAACATGAAGTTAGTGCATGAATATAATTTTGTTTCACAAAAATGTTAAACAAACCCCTCATACAAGCAAAGATTAGAACACTAGTCCATTTATTACGATCACCATTTAAAAATCAGGTGAACTAGCTTTGTCTTAGATCCAAACCTATTACATTTATTCAAATAGAAACTAGAGTGCATAAACAATATTATGTATGATTATATGTCATTAAGATGTACAAACAAGGCAGTTATATTGTACACTATTAAACACTTAAAAGATTATTATAAACCTGATCCATAATTGTTCCCATTTATGTAACATTTGAATATTGTCTTGCCTCATAATGGAAAACTTATTCTCCTGGACAGACCACAGATGCTGCAATCGCAGGATGGGAAGCTTTGATTTAACTGTATCCCTTGTTATGAGTCAGGAAGGCAAGCTTAGCAACTTAAAAAATCAACTGGTTTTATAACGCATATCAATCTTGTGAATCCACGAGAACCAGATAATTCCATCCAAAATCTCTCCTCTGGCACAGCAAACTAACTTGATACTCAACACAGTTACTTATATGTGAGTAGAGGGAATTGTCCACCTGTATCATCCACACCCTCCCATATTCACACATACATTTCTCTATAGATTATTTCTCCCCACGTACTTCTGACACTGCATAAATATGGCATGGTGGGTTGTGTGGTATGGAGATAATGTACATTTCTTTGGAGAAATACCATTCTGCAATCTCACATAGCAAAATGTTTTGACAATGTGGGGATACATTAATTAAAATGTGAACATTCAGCCTACAACCCCACATTTCAGTGCTGATTTTATCTCCTGACTGACAATGTTCTTAAGGTTCTCCATACTTTCTTGCGCCTAAAACATTGTGATGCACTTGTACGTTTCATAAGATTTTTTTGCATTACTACCTAGCTTCAGATGCAACACATATTGACCTGTCAAATTTTGGAACACAGTAAAACTCATGGTTCCTTCTGTGACAATATGGCATGCAGGTATTGTTCCAAAACATAACATTACCACCAAGAAGTGTGACCAATAGTTTCTATGGTGGAATGAAGCATTTAGTTTTGACCAGAAATTTTATTTAATGGATTACAGAGGATTATACAGGCAACATACCTTGAGACTAGCATGTTCTTCTTTCCCTCCACTGCGCAAGAAGTCTCTCACCACGTTTCCCATCTGTGGTTCCACGATGGTAGAATAAGCTGCCAAACCACACCCGGTCATCAGATTCCTACTCCACCTTCAAGAAACACCTCAAGATACATCTATTCCATCTCTACTAGCCTGATACCACTCCATGTTCCCTGATTGCTGTTATGTCTGCTGATTTGAGTATCAGTCTTATTCGGTTCTTACTTTGATGGAAGATGTTGTGTACCTCTTGCTCCAATATTGCTTACACTTGTAACTGGGCAATCATTGGAAGATCGGCCTAGCTGCAATTCTGCCTCTAGAGCATGTATGATTATAATGTGTTCTTAACCTCATTTGTGCATCAATTTAGTTAAAAGTGTCTGCTAAATATTAGCTTCTCCTTGCTACTTTGTCATGTATACGTTTTTTTTTTTTCCCAGGGTCTCTCTATAGATGGAGTATCTATATTTGTCTAGGATTCATTGCAGCTTGGTGACTTATTGCACATCCTGCCCTAATAGATATTTTAGCCGAATAGCCAAAATATCTCAAAGGCTGCCAGATGGATGTTGTTCTAGGGATCTTTGTGACTATTTTATTACATCCTATACTCTTGAAGATAGTTTGGCATAGTAGCCAGTAGCAGGAATATTTACTATATGACTGCAGATTACAGACAGCTCTGAGACTCCAAAAGGCATGTATGTATTTTTTGCCCCAGAGGTATTTAAGAATTTATTTTGAGGGTGGATAATATCTGTGGAGACCCTGTTTTCTGATAACAGCAAAATATTGAGGAGGGTCAAAATAAGAGTTATATTAAACAGGACCTGCCAAATCAAAACATAAACATGCCTGAACATAAAAATGGAATAACACCAGAAATATACATATACTAGCATAGCCAACAAATTTCATATGTGCAGAAATGCAAACATATGTCTTTTACGGTTCACAGATTGTCTGTTTCAAGTGTTCACAAAGTATTTACTGTGCGTTTTATGGACAACATTATTCTTTTCTTCTCTGCTTTGAAACATTTCTTGAAATCATCTTTGGATATTTTCTCTAGCTACCCTGCAGCAGGTTTTTTTTCCATATTCCGGATTGTTAGTACAGGTTCCTTGAAAAGAATAAAAAACACTTCTCAATGCACAAAAAGAATCACCTGTAATTTAGCTATTATGTTTGGTAATACAGTAGTAGACATTTGCTTCTCGACCAAACACAGCTTAACTCATGATAGCAGATGGGAATGAGTGTTGTCTTAAAGTAGAATATAATCATGTTTTTTGTCAGCAATGGCAATATTGTCCTTTACTTAACTCTATTTAAACTAAATTGTTTCATTGTAAAGGGGTATATAGCAGTAGATAAATGCTCATCTAGTTTCTTTATAATGTGGTTCCATTATGGGATGGGGCTTGGGGTGACCTCCTGCATATCTTTGACGATTGAATGCCCTGACTCGATCACTTTGCCACATAACTAACAGCAGCCTGCAAGGACATCGTACCCTCTTCACAGCTCGCACTATGAGGCAGCCAACACCTCTTTGTGTTCTTCTTAGTGATTTACGTGTTATCATAAAGAATATTATTATGTATTTATTTAACAGATACTTGTATCTGAAGTATCAAGGTGATTTTACACTTACCTGCTTATCTGTAAGTAAATCGGCAATTAGAGGGATAATGGTACAGAGCAGAAGCCAATTTTTTGGTTATCGTGGTGATTAATCTCCAATATTTAAAATGCACCTCATGCAATACATTATTCAGTATACAACAAAACTGAGTACACCCCTAGCCAATATCATTAAATGATTCCAAATTATATCATCTTTCAAAAATTGTATTATTTTTAAGTTAAAGTATAGGATATTTCATATCATGTATACTTAAAAACAAACAGGTTAGATAGACTACATTGAAAATACAGACCTCAACGTACTAATCCAGTGCAACAAAACTGGGTACACCTTTGAGCCCTGCAAAAAAAGTGAATACACCTGTAATTTCCAGTTATGGCTAATTCCATTTACAATAACCTCCAAACATCATAGCTGTCACAATTTTCACCTGGGTCGTGTCTAATGCAACCTGGCTCCACATGGTAGGGAATTGCCTGAACAAATAATAAATCAGATTGGGGGACTTCATAAAGAATGTAAAGGGTACAACTATATTGCTAGGAGGTTAGGGGGTATAAGAAGACACATACTGTACTACGAAGAACAGAAGGCACAGTGGCAATTCTCAAAGAATTACGTCAAGCAGTGGATGTATGTGAGAGCTTAGACAAATCTCTATCTTAGACAAAAGTACTATTAACTTGGCACAAGGATTATCTATAGAAATAGGTGTCTCAGTGACTGCTCAGACATTGCGAAGGACATTACATGAAGTCAACCTCTATGGGCGGCACCCAAGAAGCCATTGCTGAAAATTTGGCATACAGCTACAGATTAAACTTTGCAAAGGAATATAAAAAGAAACCTGATGGAAAGATGGCATTTATAGATGGCATGTTTGTATTCAAAATATTGAATGAAAAGATGATTCCCAGTCTTCCCTGAATTTTTCAACATTACAATGACTCAAAACATACTACAAAAATCACACAAAAAAGGGAAAACTTTGAACTGGCCAAGTCTGTTTCCTGATTTGAATCAAACAGAACACCTTTGGGGTATTTTAAAGCGGAAGCTAGGGCAGCAAAACCCCTCCAGCAAAGTGAGGCTGAAATGAATCATTTTTGAGGGATGGCAGACAGTCTCTCCACAGATTTGTCTAAGACTAGTACCATCCATGCCTAGGAGGATTGAGTCAGTCATCCATAATAAAGGAGGACATACAAAAAATATATATATAAAAAAAACACGAACAAAATTCCACTGATTTAGGATGTGCTGACTTTTATTGTTGGTCATTCTTAAATATGGACCTTTCATTATTTTTTATTTGGTCAAATATTTCTGTTTTTCAAATGAATTGATTTCATTCTTGTTGAGTTTTGGCTAAAAATAACTAAAATGAATTAAATTAACAAGGTTTGATTATTCTTACCATTTTAGTTATATTGCCCAGGGGTGTAATCAGTTTTGTTGTATTCTGTATATGCAAATATATAATTTCAATGTTATGATTTAAAGGCAAGTATAATTACTGGAGAGACAAAGATTTATTGTATAATTTCCCTTATATTTTATGCTCAAGGTTTAAGGGTATTTGTGCTACATTTATTTTTTACTTTTGTGAAACTGAGTGTGCTGGCATTATGTACTTTATGATTTCTTTCCAGATGTCGGTAAAAATTGGAAGTCATGCCAGCTACTTCAGTTTTTCACAGTGTGCATTTCACATTGTGCTTCCTTTTACTGGATGTCTTGCACAGAAGCTACTTATAACTGCTGACTTGGCAGACATGATGAGGATGTGAGTTAACTGCGTGGGGATGTGCACAATGTTGAAACCCATTGAAGTTGATATACAAAATGAAATTGGGGGGGGGTGGCTAGAGATGCACACAGGCTGCAAACGTACACTATGCATTCAAATCAATATACCGTAAATATTCACTGAATGGTGCATTCATATGTGGTCTGTAACAAGGTATTATGTAATGACACCACATTATGTAATAAGCTGACAAAATGTAACAAATTTTCACTTCATTATGTAAGAACTATCACATTTTGTAATAATCTCCCACATTTTGTAGTGAACAGTTTATTAGAAAATCTGGCAGATTATTACAAAATGTGAGAGTTCTTACATAATGAAGTGAAAATTTATTACATTTTGTCAAGTTACTACATAATGTGGTGTTACAGTAGTTTCAAGACCGGACTTCAGTACCACAATTCTGGTGTGCCTGGTGACAGACTGGCATCCCAATCCCATCCAGGGTGTGCTTCATCCTTGCCTCTTATGCTGCTTGAGGTAGGATGAATTACTATGAGGGACCCTATTTTGTTGATGGCTTGGACTAGATAGGGGTATGTGAAGTGTTTAAAAGAAGGTGGTACTGAAAGAAAAGCAAGAACTGAAATTTGGACCTTTTATGTGATACATCAGTCTCAACTTATTCTTTAAACAGGTATTTAAAATAAGCAGCAAATCTTTTTCCACAGAAGCTCACAACAGGCACAGACAAGGGAAACCTGAAACGGGCAAGACTCAAAGAAAATCATCATTCTTTGGTCAGTAGTTAGTTTAGGGTGTTCAAGATATAAAGTGCTATATGTACTGTAAGTCAAATCTATTGGATGACTGGCTATTCGTACAATTATGTCTAATGAGGTCAAACCATCTGTAGTGGTCAAAGTCCAGCTAAAGTGGATCTCTAACTGTATGCATACTTATATTTGTGATTAGTTGATCTTTCACAGTGAGGATCTGAAAGACAGTTCTAGGTTACATTACTTTTATCTGTACTTGACGGGAGGTAGCCAGAGAAGACAGTGGCCAGTTCATTAAAAAATTTAAATTATAATTAGCATTGGCTCTTTGGGTATTCTGTTTGCATCTTAATGTCATGCTTGTCTGCCATTCCTTTGAGTGCTCTGGTTTCCTTCTACAAAACGTGTAATTGTGATTGCCATGATGATATGCTGTTCAATGATCTGTTCTGGTCTGTTCTTCCTGGAAAAGCCATCCTTGCATTGGATAACTACCAGCCCTCACTTATTTAAAAAAACAATAGGTTTATCAGGATACTTAATAGTTAATGCACTTGTTTTATTAACATCCTGAAGAATAAAATAACAATTTTAATCTACAAATATGGCAAAACAGATTAAATCTTTAAATTCCCATTTTATCCGCACATAGCGATGAATAGTACATGCAATACTAGTTTTATTACAATGTTTTTAGAGCTGCATGAAATTACAAATACCAGTAGCTCTCTTGCTGAAATTTCTGCAGAGATTAAAAAACCAGCTGATATAGAACCATATAAATAAAAGAGCAAGAGTAAGTTCATCAACAGGAAATGAATTTCTTAACAAAAAAAAGATATTACATTATCTGTGCAGCTTCACAATATACTGGCATTGCATATGTATCTGTTATTTTCTTTTTTCATCATGTAATTTTCTTATCATCAGTTTGAAATACCACAATAATACTGAATGGAAAATATCACTGACAATGCAATTTAATTATGTGTACTTGTTATTAAACATTATACAATTTGGAGCATTGTTTTTAATATGGTACAATTCTGACAAAGCACATTAAATCAGACTTTACAGTTTACTTAAGTACATAAACAAATTGAATAGATTATGGTGTTTTTGTTCACTACAAAACCCCAAAAGATTTAATGATAAAAAAGTCTTTAAATCTTTTAACTTTGTTTGCCTTCCTATATTTATCAAAATTTTATACAGTACAATTTTCAACTCACAGAGCTACAGTTGCTGAAATGAATCAGCTAAGCACATTTATTAAGGATGCAAATGCTGAGCATTCTGACTTTTCATGCCATGATGTTGTGCTCATTGTAATTTTTAAAGGCAGTGTTTTGACTACTGTTTCAGGCTAATCCTGTTACTTTACCCACAAACTGTGATGTCAGAGACTAGTTCATTTTGGTAGGTGGGGATTACATATATACAGAAGAACGAAGCATCACTATCATGTACATATTATATAGGATACACTAGTCATGCAATGCAATCCTTGAAATCATATGGTCACAAACAATTTTATAGATAACAATACTCTACTTAACATGTGAAATGACTGACATCTGTTCAGGTCTGGTGCATCCGCTGAAATTTGATAGTGGATATCTGGGAGGTATGCCATTTTTCTCATAGAAAACAATGCAAAAAGACACATTTCCCTGGGGGGGTGGCCCAGTGGTTAGCACTATTGCCTCAAATCTCTGGCACCAGGGTTCAAGTCTCCGCCATGGCTCCATGTGTGTGGAGCTTGCATGTTCTCCCCTGTCATCATAGACATTCGTCCCAGTGCTCTAGTTCCCTCGTCTCTCTCTCATCCATAGTCCAAAAACATGCTGTGGTGAATTGAAGTTGTGTATGTGTGTGCCATACTGGGTTATTCCCTGCCTTGTGCCCCTTACTAGAATAGGTTCCAGACCTCCTTATAACCCTAAACAGGGCAAGCAGGCCCAGAAAATGTATGGATGGATGTCATCAAAAACACATACATGCCAAAAAATACATTATATGTGCCTAGTATCTTGTATGCAGATATATATGGGTTAGAAAGACAGGGCTCACTTCCCCCAGTGCATACAGATTCAGTCAGCACCAAATATGGAAAAACAGATGTGTTCCCATCCCAAGTCATGTGAATACACAGGGCCCTGAACACCTCCAGCAGGGGCCCTTTTAATGTGTCCAGAGTTAATGAGAAGCACTCTGATGGCATTTGATACTTTCTTTGTTAAAACCTGAGGCAGGCAAACACAAAGAGGGTGGTGAAATTAAACTCCCAATCAATTTAAGCAGAAAATTATCGACAGTTCTTTTCATATTCAAATTTGCATTTAATATAATATGTATTATAGATTATTTGTGAATAATTGACTTTCACAAGATGTCTACACTTTTTCTCAACACTGTTAAAATACTGTTAAACTCTTCTAAACTATTAAGTAGTTTACACGATGCTGACAAACACTAGATTTAAATTTAGATTTAGAGTCCATAGTTGTCTGAAAATCACATAAATCTATCCATGAACACAAAAATGATATATCCATATTATATATATTATACATATATATATCCTCTACCGCGAAAACTGAATTTCCGTGAAGTAGGATTCCAATTCATAAATCTAATATTTTCTTAGTTAGAAAAACCTGTTTATGACCTTCTAAATACAGTTTTTAACATAATTAGAGCCCTCTAGACATGAAACAACACCCTTTAGTCACATTACACTTGTATTACCCAATATATTAGACAAAATAAAAGAAAATAAGACATATTAGATGTTACAAATATAATTTATTATTATTATTATTATTGTACATTTAATTATACACACACAGTTCTTACACAGAACCACTAACCTATTAAAATAAGAAGAAGCAGAAGGCTTAGAAGAAGCAGCACGTTTAGGAACCATCGTGGGGCTTAGATAAAAGTTCTCAGAAATCGCAAACAAAGATGCTTCCGATGCGTAGCAATGTAGAAGCGTGTATGAGAGAAACAAACTTGCGTTAGGTTGAGCCTGTCAGTGGCCAGGATAGGAAGAGGATATAATCGACTCAGACAACCGAGGGTGCGCAGTATCATTTTAACTGTTTAAATCAACTTTTTAATGAATATACAGTACTGTATATACTTTAATGAGCACAGTACTGTATTTGAAAAAACCGCGATAGACGAAGTGGCGAGGGACAGTATCAACTCAGTATCAACTCACACCAACAAAATATTACATGCTTATACATGTGTTTTCCCTCCTGAATGTTCAGACCATTGATGACACTGTGGATGACACACTTTAGGCTACAATCTCTGATCAACCTCTGCCATACTTACTGTAGGCCATTGCTGATTGCATGGTATTACATGTATTTCTTTTGAAATCACTCCTCTTCCTGTTCCTCTATTTCTCATGTGTGAACCTGTCTACCAGTATAGACCCAGCCCGTATTCTAACACCTGGTCCTCATACAAAAACAGACTGCCATCTCTGTCTGATACCTGAATGATCCATATTCAGAAACTGCAACTTTTTTTCACCCCTTTGGCATAATTGTTACAGAATTAGCAGTTTCAGCTGAAAGCTAAAGTTTATGTGTGAGGAGTTACTGTATTGTATATTCTATGTGAGAAAATAAACTTATCTGTAAATCAAAATCTTTCATTTTTTTTCGACTCTTCAATGCTAGATATTTGCAATTTATGCAATACTCCTTTTTGACAGGTTATGACAGTCAGTTGGAGTATTTTACCTGTTAGCAGTCTGCTGGTATACAGATGGTCCCCAAGTTATGATGGTTCAACTTACGATTTTTCGATCTTACGATGATGACAACAACATTGTAAAAATCTTTTAAGTTTCGCATAGCAGGCAAACGTAGTGGTGTATGCGGTGCGATACGTTGGGATGCTGCTCCTTGGGATGCGTCTAACTTCCTTGTGAGATGTCTCACTCTCGCCGGCAATCAACAAAGTTCAGTTTTCTCTGTGTTAGAACGCATATGTTTTTCTGTGTTTTTGGTGTTTCAAAGCCTGTCTCAACTTTCAAGTTACGATGGGGTCATCGGAGCGCATCTCCATCGTAAGTTGGGGATTACAGTACCTATATTCTAGTATATACAGGTGAATGTAATGAAATATAACAGAAAGACAACGCGATTAATTTTGATGACCTAGACTTTGTCAATGCAAAACTGAGCTATTCATAGAAAACTATACTTACACATTTGCATACATTGTTTAAATTGTTGAATTTTGTGTGAATGCAGTGGGAAATGCCTAAAATTCTACACAAGAAATACAGTGTTGATGTGGAGGATAAAAAACAATGATCACAGAAAATTTCATACAAAAATTCCACTTAAGCAAAATAAGAAAATAAAAAAATAAATACAGCTAAAATATATGCAGCTGCACAGATGCATGCCATTATTTCTAATCCAGTTTAGCAAAATTCAGAGGGAAAAATGTCCAGAAATGTACACTTGGAGCAGGACTAACATTCCTTGGGGTTGGTTAAAGAAGAGGTTTTCAGCATGGTACTGTTACAGTGAGCTTACATTGTTACCAGGACTGACCTTTCCCATGTAATGCAGTCTGAACCTTTTCCATTCTGGGCCATTCAGCCTTCCAGACTCTGAAATTTACCAGTCTGCTCTGCTATAACCTCATGTTATCTACACCTCTCATGGCATTGTGAGGTCGGCAGCAGGGTGCTATTTTCAGAAAATGTATTCTACCCTGCAATAATAAAGTCTTCATAAAGTTGCATTTTGTTATCAAGCTAAAACCTATCAATAGGTTGATCTAACTGAATCACAAGCAACTCAAAATGCAGACCTCACTCTATATGATTCTTGACTATTAATACAATTTATTTTCATGTTAAATCAAACAGCATAATAAATTTAATAAGGATAACCTTATTTCACTACACTAAAGTAGCCCATAGTAGTATAAAAATCTGTATCCTTTAAGCCCCATAACACAAACAATATCGCATTCTTTATTTCTTCCAAACTCTTTCATTACATCCACCTTTTATCTGCTAGCAATTGTGTTTGTTTTTGTATCACCCCCGGCACAATAATTGGCACATTGTTTATTCTCATATTTCTTTATCACCTTTATCACCCATTGTTATGATAATAAAGCAGACTGTTAAAACAGATTGACAACCAGTGGTGCTATAATGCACAGGCTTGCCTGAGATGAGGCCTGAACTAACACTGTTTAATAAAACCATAATCCCCATGCAAGCCCTCCCCAAACCCCCTATGTTTTCCTACCATGTCCCATGTCAGTGATGGTGGGTAGCTAAAATAAATACAGGAGGTAAGAAGATACAATATTACAATTGTGAAGTTTTCCAGTGAAGAGAGAAAATGTGTTTTTAAATGACAATGGTATGAGTTATTTCATAGTGACTTGTTTCATAATTTAATCTCAAAAATAGTGGAGGTACTACCTTCTTTATCTCTATGACCAGTTGTCTCTATGCTTCGTGCTTCCAAAAATAGGTTCTATGCTAACCGTGACCCTGTTCTTTATAGGAGGTTTGAAAATAAGGATGTAAGGATGGAGCAATTGGTGGATGGCACTTGATTGCACTGTAAATCAAAGTTCACAGTAACAGGTTAAGTCAATATATTTAACCAATGCAAGAGATTCTCATGTCAGATGGCAATAGAACTTACGATATCAAAGACAAATAGAGATTAAAAGAAATTAGGTTAACTCAACAACAAAATGAAGACATATACACATAAAAATTATGCATACATAATGTCAAAAGCATGTAACTCGCAGGCAGCATACGCTATAACGCAAAATAACACCCTGAATAAGATTTCACGGCATCACAGGTCATACCCATAGAACCGCCAATTTAAAGATGGTACTTGGCCTAATGGCATGGTTTTGCACTGTAGGAGGAACCCGCAAAAAACCTGCATGACACATGGCGAACATGCAAATTACACACACAAACAGCAAGGGTAGAAATTCAACTACCAACTGCGGAGGTGTGAGGCAACAGTGCCGCCGTGCCACCTAATTAGTACTTATTAACAGAAGCCCATTCACTTTTGCCCACCACTCCACACACGACGAGGTGTGAAGTTCCTTTTTCCTAACAGTAAGCCAAATTATGATTATTTTCTGTGCTACGGTGGATCATTTGGAAAATATTCTGTTAAGGGCAAAGTATTAAATACTAGGTTGAAAAGGGGATTACTGGGATTGGTATTAAAATGTGACAACTGTGAGCTAGCAATAGATGATTAGAGTGCATAACACATTAGAAATCGGATTAATTTTACCATCGCCAAATATGGTTGGAGACCATAAAATGTAGCAGAAACAATACAGGAGAAGGTAATAACACAAAGGCATTTATTTGTTTCAAACAAGGCAATTAAAAATAACTCAGTAAAGATAGGAACCAGCCATATCTTAAACTGAGTTTCTTCCTTAACATTATCAGCATTTTATTAACATGGAACATTTTAAAATTAGATTTCTACTTACCGGTCTACATTTGTTACCCGTTGGTTGTGGTTTCAAGCTGTATATTAAATTTCACTAATAATATGTCTAATATGATTTCACCAGTGACTTAGACTTAAAGGTGCAGAATTTCATTTTTTTTCCCCAGAATGTACAACCCCAAATCAGAAAAAGTTGGGACAGTATGGAAAACGCAAATAAAAATACAAAGTAGTGATTTCTAAATTTACTTTGATTTGTATTACATTAAAAACAATACAACAGCACATTATTTAATGTGTTCCTCATGCATTTTATTGTTTTTTGCAAAACAAACACATATTCCAATTTTGGTTCTTGCAACACATTTCAAAAAAAGTTGGGACAGTAAAGCATTCACCACTTTGTAATGTTGCCATTCCTTTTCACAACACTGTCAGTTCAGTTTGAGCCCCATAGTGTTCTTGTTCACTGTGCGAAAGTCTTAGTCAGTCAAAGAAAATGTTTAAAGTATAGCAAGTATATATTTGCTACGAAAAAAACATTAGAACATATGCAAATTAACAAGCAAAAATTTCTTCTGTTCCCCAAAGACTGACTGATATCTTGTTGGGTACCTAGATGAACACCATTTTGGTTCCCAAACCTCCCATTAGGGGCACCTCAGCCATTCCATGTATTTGTTACAATTAATTACCTTAGTTTGTACTTAAACTATAGTTGAGAGCTTCATTGTAGCTAATAAAGTATTATGATCAACATTATAATACTTCATGACTGTCATGAGAAGATGCTGTAAAGCTTTACTAATTCTTATACTGCCCATTATAATGCATCAGTAAAGAATCTATAATTCATTATAGCTTCAAGTAAAATGTTAGCGACAGTTGTTCCATATCAGTTTGTGATTTTCTTTTTTTAGGGTTACTGCTAGTAGTTTAACACTTTCCAGATCACAAAATCATTGTTCATGTTTTTTTCTATATCTGTAACATTTTCAAAATATGCAATATCCACTAGTTCAGTCTGACATGATGTCATGCCCTGCTTTCCTGCCCCTCCCATTCTCCCCCCAGGGTGGCTAACGAGCCACGCCTGCTGCCTGTTTGTCTCTCCTCTCGTTTCAGCCCTCGTGTGGATCACTCCAGCTGCCTCCTGTTTGCCCCCTAGATAGTCCTGTATAAGAGTGCCTCCCAGTCCTGTGCTCCCCAGTCTGGTCAGTAATGTCAACCCTCGTGTTTTCCTGTGATTCTCTGACCCTGAGCTCCTGTGTTTTGGCCCTGTGAGGCCCCTTTGTTTTCCCCCATTTGCTCCCCAGAGCAGAATAAAAGCTCCATTTGTTTGTCTCTTGTCTCTAGTTCTATTCGGCTTTGACACATTTTTGTCATTTGGGTAAATGAATGAACGCATTTCTTAAGAGGGGCAGAACCTAAATGCGGGCCCCGGGGGGGGGGGGGTGGGGGGGTGGGGGGGGGGGGGGTGGGGGGGGGGGGGGGGGGGGGGGGGGGGGGGGCGGGG
>JAODKN010000104.1:8174953-8185627 GCA_026774425.1 Petrocephalus zakoni | reverse complement strand
AGGAGGTCCAACCTGGTAGTAGCAAGGTTTACCTAATAAAGTGGCCGGTGAGTGTGTGTGTGTGTGTGTGTGTGTGTATATATATATATATATATATATATATATAAATTTCAAAATAGGATGCTGCTTCCATTGCTTAGTGTAATGCTGTGCAGAAAACTACACACAGAAACAGCATTGCAACATTCAGGGGGAAATTTTAGAACTCCCAAGGACTTGTGTAGGCACCAGAATCTTCCACCAAAGCACACTCTGCAGCAGTGCCTGTTCTTTGGTGTGTGGTGTTATACCTCAACCTCAGCCACGGTTTGGTGGTTCAACACTGGAGTTAGTAGGTATTCACTAAGAGGATGACTGGTGCCTCCCAATAACCACTCGCCAACAAATTCATCCTTGCACCATCCTTTGCCATCGGACACACCAAAGTTGGACTAGATAGAAGCATCATGCGCACTCCCAGGTCACTTGGAGATAATGTCTCCTTAATGGACATTTAGTGCCAAGAACATTTTTTGACAAGTGCATATGGGATTTAAGAGGCTGTGAATATGAGTATGGTTGAGCTTTCCATCCACTGCATGTACAATGCCATGTATGGTTTTCATGCCACTGCAGGCAATTTTAGTGTCATGCAGGGCATCCCCTCCCACTGGACATTGTATGTAGTTGTGCACATGGCACAACAGAATGTGATTAATGCATGCACAGATGCAGGACACAGCAGCCTTGCTGAGCCCATGTGCATTTGAAGGTCTGCTGGAATTCACCACTGTGTCACGATCGCCGTGCGTGCCGAGTGCGGAGCGGGGAAGCAGGAGCAGGACACGGAGGTTTGCAGGCGAACACAGGGTTTTATTCCAAGGACAGGCAGGGAAAAGCACATCACGACTATAGACGTTAATGACCGGACTGGGGAAACAGACTTAAACGCAGACTAAATAAACAGGATCATTAACACACGATGAGACACAGCCGATAAAACACTAGGCTTCTCACGAGGGCAATGAGGGAGCGTGGCACACAGGAGGATCGAACGGGCAGGGCGTGACACACTGGTGTAAAGGCAGAGAAAAGTTGCACAGTGCAATGACGGCAAAATTCCAGTGTGTACATCTTTTCAATTTATCCTGCACCACACTAAGAAGGCTCATTATTTCATCGCAGGCAGGCCTGTATCACTTTATGGATAGTTCATTACTGAGATGGCCCATGGGGTTCATGGCCAGCCGCAAAACAGCAGTTAGACAAGCAGCTTGGCTTCCTGGACATTGTATTAGGTTGACTTGGCACAATTTTCTGTTACTGCTTGTCATGAGGAGGAATTTCCCTTCCCACATCAAAAGATGTGACTGAACACATAGCAATTTTGATGGGTTACACATTATGTAGCATACCAGGGTTGTCCATAATTCATGAATTTTGCCCCATTCCATTCATTAATTGGATTTTGAATTGACTGTAAGATGCTGAATTGGAATGACAGTAAGACAAATTTAAACTATTTCAATTTGAAGCAATTCAGTGTAATCATACAACACATGAATGTAATTAAATTTAGCAAAATTTAAATACATAATAGATTTACTTCCACTATGGTAGATGTATATATTGACCTTATATATATTTACTAGTGAGTGAACTTTGCATGATTATAAGATATAAATTGGGTAGTTGTTTTAGCCTATTCTAACAATTTGGATTTGGGTTATGTTGGCCCACTAAGACATTTTCCATGTGCATATTTTGTTTTTGCATATTTAACTTTTTGTGTGTGTTACCATTTGTGAGGAGTCTGCAATAGTTTTTCTTTTAAGTATGGCTAGATTGTCAGATGGATAGGGTTGTGAAAGGGTTACTTTGTATGGCTGTATGAAGTCCAAGTCCACCATGGTACACAACATTATTATTTATTTATGTATTATTTAATTATTTATTCTTTAAGTAACACTTCACATGTGGCATTCAGTTACTTGCACAGACTTTTCAGTCAGGTGCTCCAACAGGATGGCATGGCCAATGGGTACTTTTTGGTTTCGTAAATATTTGTGATGGCGGGGGGGGGGGTATCACTGTATGCTGTTTATGTTAACATGCTGTGTAATCCATTTCAAATATTAAGCTGTATTTTTACAGCTGTACTTACACTATGTATATGTATGTATGTGAAATGACTCCCATTTTATTCCTACTTCCTTATATTCAAATTATAATCGATAGTCTGCTATATGTTCTCAACCAATTTTATGAATTGCATTTGGTTTTCATGGTCATTCTCAAGTCTGAATGGTGCACAACCCTGTTATGTACTGAAATTGCACACAGGAGTTACAACAATGGCCGCTTTTGCCCTAATTTATATTCTACATTATAATTGTATCCTGCAATATTGACCATCTTATTATATCATCGACATTATTACGTTGTCCAAAGAAGACCGCCAGTGTGTTTTTGTGATCTGTTTTGTCCAAACTCTGCATCTCTGTGACAGGACAGCAAGCAAAAGTTCAAACAACGAACTACTTATAAAATAACGAGAGGGTCAGATCTCTTGTAAATCTACGAGTGAGATAACAAACTACTTGAGCTACGAAGGGTTTCAGGAAACGCTCGTTAATTAACAATCAATCTTTAAGTGGTAGATAACAAACTACTTACTGTAGCACTGCGGTGCTTTCGGGAAAGCTACCCCAGAACAGGAAATACAGAAGCACCAACGTAGCACACACAATGACTAACAAGGGGCAGGTGTGGCTAACAGAACTAGGGGCACCAAGGAGCAGGTTAGGACAATCCAATTAATAGTCACAGGACAACAAGTGAAATAACTGACAAACCCCAAGGTCTAACCAGGAACACAAAACACAAGTAGAACAAAACCAAACCAGAGACAAGCAGGATAAACCAAAAACAGGGAAGCAGAGATAATAAACACTAGTAAAAACAAAAAACCAATAAAAAACCAAAACAGAAGGAGATAGACCTCAAACCACAGGGTAACTAAGACACACACTCGGCCCACTCAGCTCTGCAGCAGTCCGAGGAGGAAGGGAAACACACTAGGGACTAGCGACAAGGAGGGGGACAAGATGACCAAACATCTGCTGTCCAATCAGAGAAGAGACACAAAGGACGGGGTGGGATCTGCACCCACCCTGACACAATGATAGTATGTACGGTAGATAGTCTGAAATGGCCAGTACCCATTATTGTTAGTCAGGCTTTTAGAAGTGCTTCTCTTTTACAGTTCTGTACTGATATCGTCAGCCTTCATATAAGCCTTTTTTTCAGTTGGGCTGTTAATAGGAAATCATTATCATTGTTGATACATCACAGCACCAGGCTTGGTGATGGTACCTTGCTCAAGGTACCTCAGCGGTTCATGCAGGTCAGGCACTAAAAACCCTTCAGCAACCTTTCAGTTACACAGTTGCTTTCCTAGCCATTGTACCACCACTGCCCCATAAGCATTTTTACTGTGGAAGTTGATTTGTAAAATGTAGAAATACATATTTGGTAGCTTAGCCCTGCTGCAACCTTTACTACACAAATGCAAACATTCTTATTATTAGCTCCTTTACTGAGTCTGACTGTGAATGGATTCAACTGCCCTTCAGAGAGCAACTGCATTGGACATTTTAACATAAGCAGTGATTAAAATAAATGGGATGTCCTTTTTGTTAGCGTGAATGACTATTGGATGGTTTAGAATTCATAAAAAATTATAGTAATTGTCTCAAAAATAGTTGAGTGCTTTCCTTTCATATTATTAGCCTTTAGCAAGAGAACATTATGCATCTTCGATTAAACCATTTTCTGTTTTTTACAGAATCTTTGCAGAACTGGCCATCAGTGTTGAAGCCAAAATTGCATTTCCTTTCAAGGCTTTTTTTAGAACGCATCTTTTGCATAAAAAATACAGTTTCTTAACTATTGTACCACCTGCCACTGCCTTTTGATGCGATTTATCTAAAAATCAGTTTGGACATGATTGTCCAGACACCCCAAGTGCTGCTGTGCTGCAGAGTGTAGTCACCAAGCGGTGTGAACGCACTCCTTCCCATCAATCAGGAGTTAGGCTCCATCACGGCACCCAGCCAAGAATAGTTATCAAATTGACTTTTCAGGGCATTTAGCGTCTGCGTTTATGGAATCAGTCAGCACACTACAGCTGTGACAGGACAAATTGCAGGCCCCTGGAAAAAGCTTGTACCGCAAAGGTCACAGGAAGATTTAAGCCTTTTTTTCCCCTTTTCCTGACACCCCTTTCTAGTTATCGACATGCCCCTGAGGTGTTACTTTTCACTTCTATAAATTACACTCTATGTGCCAGTCATACGCCAGGCATTTCCTCCCTGTGTACCAATCGTGAAAGAAACATTTCCATTTAGAAGGAGATCACTTTAGAATAGCAGCCACCCGCAAACATAATTGTAGCAGTTACAGTTCATTTCACCTGTACAGTTTTACACCACTGTGTCACGATTATTTAGCATCCTTTAGTACACTCATATGCTGTAAAATACCTTTAAATCTTACTCATTTTTCTAAAATAAGAAAGCTACAGTCCTGCATATGATTGCTAGGAGCTGAATTTGCACTTATTCCTACTTATGCATCATTGCCACACATGGAGTTGATTACTGTTGTGATTCCTATTACAGAGCAATTTAAAGTTTACTAATTCAGAAGGATGTGAAAACAGATCAAGCTAACATTTTGCAACACAATCTACATTAGAGCAGCCTTATTTGTTTGTAATGATGAAAGAGATGCCATGGATAGTAAGTCTTTGTTTCCACAGGCTCAGGTTCACGGTGAACCAAGATCTCCCTGAGCAGCATCTCCCTACAGCACACTTACATCACAGAGAGAATGTACACAATAATTAGTGCCACCACAGGACGTCCACTGCATCAGCCATCAATAACATCCAGGATTTTCCGTCACAATCGCAGTGCTTCCCATTACAAAATAGATGGAATGTGCTACAAAAAACAAAGATTGTAACCCAGTTTGATGGCCCTGAAAAGTAAAAGTTTACTAAGTTAACTGGTTAAACTGACACAACATGTTGCCTCTTCAGTTCCTTCACATAATGTTTCCTTTTTACAATTATCTCTTCTAATTAAAGTGTCTGTTCTAATTTGTCTTTTTGTACTTTGGTACCATCATTTCTATGTGTAACCTAGTGTTATATAGCTATTGAAAATATTTGGTTAATAAACAGTGAAGTTGGATAGACTGGTAATGTCCTTCAGAAGATTTTTATATATTTTTTCTATATCTTCTGAATGGAGACCTTTTGTGCTTCTGTTCATGTTCTTGTGCATATACACATCAAAGACGCACTGTGGTAGAAAGGCAATTTCCTGAAACATGCTGAGACATGACCTAAAACTGGGATCTCAAAACTTGGCCCTGACAGTGTGTTCTGTTTTTACTCATTATTAATTAGTCAAGATTAAACTCCTGATTGCATTAATGGCATAATTTACATCAAACAGTGTGGGATAGCCTTTCTCCGCTTCCATATGCTATGGAAGACATGTAATTATAAAAATATACATGAACTGTACTTAGCTTTTTCATCCTTAAAATGATCTGCTAATTCATTTAACTGTCAGTGAAATAGATTAAGAATAGGATCATTTACATGTATGCTGTTAATATAACTTGTATTCCTTTCATCAAACAAAGCATAGCTAATTAATCCTGTTAACGTTAATTTAGATTAATCAACATGTAGTAACAATCTCATAAGCAACAAGAGACGTGAATTTAAAATGATAGCAGACCCTCAACCGTCAGTTTCTGTTCAACATGATTTGAATTGTTTGATAAATTTAATGAACAGTTCAGTCAGAGCTAATTAATTAACAGCTCAGGCAGTACAGAAATCAATGTATTCAAAGGGGCTCTGTTCCCGACCAGCGCTGAAAAACACTCACCTCAAGACATTAGGGGTGAAAACAGCAGGGCAATTTTACAAGTTCTAGTTTCAGTCTATTTGTCATATGTATGTTAACACAGGGTCAACATTACATTGGACAAAATGATAAACAGGAAAACATTGGAGGACAGGAAGATTAAATAAAATTAAGAATTAAAAATACTCATAAATAAGGGAATATCTGTCTATGTATATGTGGGAGGGATGTGGGACGGGGTGGGAGGGATGTGAGAGGGTGGTAGTGCAAATGCCAGCATTGCACATTGAAAAAGTGACAAAGTATCGATATTTGCACATTGGGAATAATTGCACATATTACCCGTAATGTTTGTACAGCTTTAAGTGTTGGAGTTATGAAATGTGATGGCCTGTTGGTAAATACTGTTCTTGAGTCTGCTAGTCTGAGCAGCCATGCTACTATATCGTCTTCCAGACGGTAACAGTTTAAACAGCTGGTGTGCAGGGTGGCTGTAGTCTTTGATGATGTTGTGTGCCTTCCACAGGTACCATTGGAGGTAGATGTCTTGGATGGCAGGGAGACACTTGTCGGTGATGTTCTGTGCCGCCTCCACTGCTCTCTGTAGCGATTTGCGTCTGTGGGCAGAGGAGCTCCCATACCATACTGAAATGCAGCCTGTCAGCAAGCTCTCAGTTGTACACCTGTAGAAGGTTGAGATGATGCTAGCATTCATGCCAAACTTCTTCTGTCTCCTCAGGAAGCAGAGCCACTGGCAAGCTTTCCACGACCACAGCGTCTGTGTGTTGTCCAGGAGAGGTCCTCTGTGTTGTTCACTCCAGTGAACTTGGAGCTCTCGTCGGTGTGGCCATCTTGCAGTGCAACCGGAATATACTGAGTATTATATCTGTTTAGGTCATGGCTGTGTGGCGCTTATCCCAGGTTGCAGAAATCACAAGACCAGGTTGCAGGGTCTGTGCACACAAAAATCATAGTCCATGAGAAATTTAGAGATAAAACTAAGCCTGACAGCACGTTTTTAGAGTGGGTCTATTATTTGACCGGGTAATAAAACCAAATGATTTTATTTGTAACATTTTACTAAAAAGCCAAGTGTCATGATTCCAGCGGCGTGGCATGGTGCAAGCGGGGAAATTTAAGTGACTTGCGTCCTGGACACCAGAAACAGGCTTTACTGGGGGACCAGAACAGAACTTTGGAGACTACATAATAAACAGACAATG
The DNA here is from genome assembly GCA_026774425.1 of Petrocephalus zakoni. Lineage (NCBI taxonomy): Eukaryota > Metazoa > Chordata > Actinopteri > Osteoglossiformes > Mormyridae > Petrocephalus > Petrocephalus zakoni. Next base: position 8,178,477 of record JAODKN010000104.1, on the reverse strand, counting down.
AGGGGTCAGAAAACAAAACAGGGACAAGTAAAGGAAACAACTAGGAATGCTAGAAACTTAAACACAGCAAGTAAAGATGGGGAACTGGGTAATGCAGGGAGCAGAGCACACAGAATTACAATGGCTGACTGAAGAACAGACCAAAGGCATGCACAAAAATACACAGATGATTGGAACTAACGAGGAGGGACAGGTGCAGAACATAACACACTCAACCAATTACGGAGGACATAGGACAATCAGCAACAGATGAAACAATTAAACACAAGCGCTGGGAATCCGAGTAACTAATAATAAACAGCACTATGGAATTAACATGACACCAAACTAGCAATACCTAGAATACACTAAAATAAGAGACAAGGACAAAACTACAAGTGAACTCAAACTAAAGGCAGAACACAAGCAGGGCATCCTAAAACAGGGAAGCAGAAATAACAGCATAGGAACATAACACAAAAACAATACAGACAGGTGAGGCTGGCCTAGAACCCATGACAGGAGAGTTCTTAGCTACTGTGTCACATGTGCAACCCACTGAGCGATATGGCAGTCTAAGGAACATAGAAGACACACTAGAAACTAAGGGTAGAGGACAGGATGGTCATCAACACCTGCTGGCCAGAAGTGGGCCGGAACACAAAAGGGGCAGGGTCAGATGACAAGTAATTGATATAATCACTTTATAAACTAATAAACCAATTTATTATATTTATTACCTTATTATTTAGTTAACACAGAACAATATACTTTTGGCAACTATTTTACCTATGTAGCACAGACAAATATAAAACCGTACCAGTGAAACTACATTTTATCCAAACTCCAGACTGTCAAACTCCAAACTTCTCAAAGTACAGCATGCAGCTCATTAGTAGTTGTTTGTGATACTAATTTACATTTGATTTTCAAGTAAGTGCTTGATTGACAGCAATTTGGTTTAATGTGCTAAGCATTACTTTTCACACCCTAAACGGAAAATTAAAAATGCATTTTTCTTTCATGTAATATGTGCCCCAGACCTTCTTGCGAATCATGTTTTGTTCTGCAACATTCAGAGGTGATAACTAACAAAACATCACAACATTTCTGTGATTCGACATGACTGTGTATTATTATTATATAGTATTATTTCTAACCTGCCTCTAGATTCACCCTGGGCACCACTTAATAGGTCCTGTGTGATTTTAATCTGCCATTCATTACATTCACTGGTGCTTTCAGGAAAAAAAAAGTTCATCTCATGATGTCAAAGTACTAAGAACAATCAATCAAGTAGCTGAAAGTACCTGAAACTTTTTGTCACAATCAATTTAAGCAACTGCTTTGAAACATAATATTTACAAAGCCTCTTAAAATAAAATGTCAGTCAGGCTTCCAGACTTCCCTTCCGGTATGTTTATCTGACTGTGAGGCAGCCTAGTGCCTCAGAAGGAACTAATGTAGCTTCAACCCTCCAGAGTTGTAGTGTTTTGTGACTTTCCCCTGGGTATTTCGTCTTCCGCCCACAGCCCAAAGAGAGCCGTTTATGTTCATTGGCATCCCGGAAATACCCATAGCATATACCTGTATGTGTGCCCCGTGAAGGGTTAGCCCCTGCCCAGCGTGACCCTGTGCCCTCAGCTCCCTGGGCTGGTCTCCAGGCTCTCCCACAAGACCCTACACCAGATACCTGATTAAAAATTGATTCAAGGAGGGACCATTTGACTGCCCTGCCAAAGATCTAATGCAAAGTCCTGTGGAATTTCTAAAAATCACAAAAATAAATAATGTGGCATGTGACATTAAAAAACAACAAGCTAATGTATTTATGTAATTATATACAGTGGATATAAAAAAGTGTACACACCCCTCTTAAAATGCCAAGTTTTTTGATGTAAAAAAATGAAACCACAATAAATCATTTCAAAGCTTTTCCCAATTCAATTGAAAAAATACAAAACATACAATAAGTTGGTTGCATAAGTGCATAACCCTTGATTTAATTCAGTTCAAGGTATGCTACCTCTGACGTCCATACTGAATACTATTGGTAAATATTATGATATATATATTGATTTCCTATATATTTTATTAAATATAAATAAATATTTTATTGAATACTTTTAAAGCCCAGAATGGATTAGCACCTACCTATACAGAAGATATACTGTGTCAGGTCACCACTACAAGATCTCTAGGGTCATGTGAGCAGTTTCTCCTGGACATTCTTTGGGTGTGGTTAAACTCAAAGGGTGACTGTGCAGTAGCAACACCGAGGCTTAGGAACAGTCCATCCATATTAGGCTCCATTTTTCATTTTAAAACTAAACTGAAGACTTATTTTTATTCCTTAGCCTTTGAGGGGATTTAAAAAAAAAAAAAAATGTTTTTGAGTTTTTTTACTGCATGTATTTTATTTTTTGTTATTGACTCTGTACAGCACTTTGGTCAGTTGCGATAATCTTTAAAGTGCTTTATAAACCAAGATTGACTTCAGAGTAGTATGCATTATTGGCCTATGTATCCAATATATCCAAGTATATGCTGGAACATGTGGTCACATACCATCTCCATGTCCACAAAGCACATCTAGACTGTGTTAGCATATTCCAGCAAACCCTCACATAACCGTGAAAGAAAGAATAGTTTGTTCATTGTTCCACCATCAAGCCAGAATCCACATTGTTCTTCCTGAATCTAATGTTTGATGACTGGGTGGCGTCACCACCACATCTGTTTGCTAGTCCAGTGTTATCTTATCCGCCCTCCATGGAATATTGAAGAGGTGCATCATCCACATCACCAAAACAACATCCAGTGCTTTCAGCATCCCTGGACAGATTACAACTGGGTCAAAGACAAAAAGGGGCTATGAAGCATCAAAAAAAATAAATGTGTAATTCATCTTAAAGTGTCTTTTTTCGGTACATTAGAATGTATCCTGTTTCATTTCAATATTTCTTGAGCAAAGAAGAATGGCCATCACATGTTTTTTTTTTACCTCAGTTTACAGAAGACACCCATTAAAATGTCATTCAGTGTAAAAATGCATGACACCAACATGCCCTTCATGACGGCCAACATAACTTGTCAAAAGCATTCATAAAGGTTCGTTCCAACTTTTGTAGCTGTCATAAACGCTGACACTGGGAATTCCTGTGTAAAGTTGTCATATAATCTTTGTTGACTGTCACAGGTTTATGCTAGCATTACGTGTATTATGACACTTTTTCATTCAATTGACATAAAGCATTATAAGACTAACTCTACACTTCAGTGTCATAAAGTGACAATTTGTCATGTAAAGCCGGCTGTAAAACAGAATTCTTTTTGAAGAAGCATTACACATGGCCACAATGAACAGCAGCATGGCCTCACACCAACAGAGGCTGGTGGTTTGTATCCTGTGTGGTTCTGTGTGTGCAGACCTTAAATGTTCCTTCTGTGTCTGTAGTGATTTGTATCTTGCCTCTGGTTCTGTGTGTGCAGAGCTTACATGTTCTTCCTGTGATTGTGGTGGGTTTGTACCTTGTCTGCGGTTC
>JAODKN010000104.1:8125924-8158787 GCA_026774425.1 Petrocephalus zakoni | reverse complement strand
GCAGAGACAGTGAGGAGAGGAGCAGCGTTTGTGGATGCTAATGCTAATGAGAACAAGCAACGACAGTGAGGAGAGGAGCAGCATTTGTGGATGCTGATACTAATGAGAACGACTGCAGGAAGGAGTATGAAAAGTGCATTGCCTTTAGCATACAAACAAACTGCAAAGGTGAAAAGCTACTATACAACATGCCCCCCGCCCACCCCCAACTCCACAAAAGCTGTTCTGTCCCTAAAATAGAGTCATCTACATCATAAGGGGTCATCTACAGATTTGTCCGAAACTTGAGTTCAGTGTGGGAGAGTAGCTAGACATCCCAGCCCCCAAGGAAAATATCACTTTGGGCCCCCTGCTTAGGTAGGCACTTTCAATCACTCAGTTGATTTTGGGGCCCCTACAAAGTGCCGGGCTCCTGGTCACTTTGACCAGCGTTAGGGAAGTTACTCACAAAAGTAATCCATTCCAGTTCAAGTTCAGAAAGTACAAATCCAGACCATGGTTTCATTTCAATCAACCAGTTGAGTATTCAACTAGTTAGCTGAAACAAAAGATTGGTTTGGATTTGTACATTGTGGATCTGAACTTGTCTGTAATGGATTATTTTTGTGAGTAACTTCCCTGACGACCTCCGACGCCTCTGATTCAGTGGGTTCAACTAAAATGGGCCCTCTGTTAATAAGTTTGTGTGGAATTTCAACTTTAACTTGAGGACTTTAGTGATATTACTAGTACCAAGACATAAAATTATTACTTTAATTTTTAGCAAGAATTACTCTATAAAACTTTTAAAATGATAAAAGTTGCATATGCCCCATTTGGTTGGAGATTAAATTTTAAATGAAATTAAAAACAGAGGACAAACGTTCTACATATATGATGCTTATGAAAGTACTGTTAACTGCTGTTATAGCTTTGCTTTCTGAGAATGTGATTTATGTCCTTGAAGTTTCAAGCAGACTTTAGAAGTTTCCTTTTCCTATCATGTCATTATTATACAGCAACAGGAATGGTCCAACCAGGACTCGAGTCTCCGTCCTAAATAACTATCAGAAGTATATATCAAACACTGACATAGCGATGTGATTAACTGAGTAAACTTTTACCTCAGCTCTGTGTGTCATCATCACCTTACCAAACACACCTAGCCTCACATAACCTATTTCACCTATAGACAATAACAGGGATTTGCTCTAAAACATAATCCTTTCTTCACCGTTGCAGCTAGATTCAATTTATGTCAGGTCCAGTATTATCAAACACACCCCCGATCGCACAGCTTAAGGCATGTTTCCAAATAAGGTAATGTGGAGCACAGATAGAATTTAGAGAGGACTTGTACGATCCAGCATTTTGTAGCACGAGCTAGAAGATCTAATGAAGACCTTGAGTACTTTTCATCTGTCAGAGGTGAGACTAAAAATGCAGGAGTGCGGTTCACAGGCTTTTGGGAGTGCAAGCTAAGGATCAGAGACCAGCAGGGAGGATTAAACAAAGCGGCTTAACCCCTTTTTGGGAATCACCTAAATTAACATACACAATGGAACCTGTCCCATTCAGCCAAGGTTAATCAAAGCATACTGACGCCTCAGAAAGCAGATTCTGGGACCATAATGCTCAGTTTTCAGGAACAATGTGTTGCATAGTTATGCCATTTCAACAGAGAATGACTATACTCTCCATTCCCCCCAAAATAATCCAAAACACTGACCGATGTCACATTTTCTTAAATCTGCACTAGCTGAGAAAAACATTTTATTGCTTAGCTGTTCCACTCTAAATAATTTTGCTTCACAGAGATGCCTTAGAATGCATGTATGATAATAAGGCACAATAGAATAGATAATTGATAGATTAATCAGAATTTTTTTTATTGAAATTTGTTAATTGCAGAAAGGGTTATGTTGCTAAGCCTAGTTTACTTTTATTTGTCCTTCACTGATGTGAATAAGCATGGCTTATTGATCAATGATGTTTAATTTAATTGCTCTATTCTTTTTTTATCATATATTTTATAAAAAGAATTAAAATCTGGCAAACGAGTCATCTGTATACACAGAAATCTGATTAATGAGGTGATGCCTAGTTCAAGAAAATGAAGAACAGATGAAATCTTGCATGGGAAGCGGATTATTAAGCGAATACTGGTGCTGATATGTAGTACTCTAGCAGTTTGTCAAATGGATCTATGCAAGGAGTTTTCAATTATTTCTTTAATTATTTCTTTTCTGTCTACAGGTATATGATTTTTATTGCTATGATATAATTTTATGGGGATAAAATGAATAAAAGCTGTAGTTTCAAAGCACAAGTTGTAATCCATTCATTAAAGACCTGACACAATACCCACTTATGGAACTCAAACTGACATTATTAAAATTTTAAAAAATTTAACATATACTCACCAAGCATCCTAAACTGCATGCTTGATGATGCTTATGATATTAATAACTTATTTTAATAGTCAATATTTTATTTTACTATATTTTATTGTATACATTATATATTAATACATTATATTAATATTTAAGTATATAAGTTGATGTTTTCCAAACAAAATTAAAGAGAGTTAGACCCCCCCCCCCCCCACTACACACACACACACACACAATCACAGCTTCTCCATGGGTCACTACCTTCTTAATCATTATACCACCCACTGTTATTACACACTAGTGATTATTATTCAGCTACTATCTTTAGCAAAGAATGTGCCATAATTCAGTCGTCCATCTCCGTCAGGAACTCCCCCATCTCTCCATACTTCTTTCATATCTTAATTCCACATCCTCTCTCTCTTTCCTCCACTTCCTTTTTAGGGCTTCGAAGGAGACGGTACCCCCATCTGCAGGACCACATTGTGTGTGCGTGCTGTGTCTCCTTTGAAAAGAAAATCCAATCTTTAAATATTCTACACCACAGTACTGGCACAACCCACTTCCAGAAAAGTGAGCTGAAGCTTGCAAGGCACAAATTAAGTCAAGTCAGGGTGGCTCAGAAAGTTTAGGACTGTCGGAAAACAATTTAGGAGAGTTTTTAAGAGACAACATTTAAATATCAGAAGGCATCAGCCTGTATTCTGATTCTGAATCTATAATTAAAATAGCTAAATCTTGTTTTCTAATAATCACAACATATGTTTAGATTAGTTTGCAAATTGGTGGAGTAACCAAGAATAATTAAAATATAATATTTATAAGAAAAGCTAATCCAGCATTGCAGGATTACCCTGTACATTGCATTTCTTTTCTTAAGCGTTTTGAATGAATCTGTCTTCTTAAGTGTTTTGAATGAAACTATAGGATATTCTGGCATCATTCATTATTTGGATAGTGAATATTTCTTATCTCTATCTTACAGATAACTAGTATAAAGTTGCTCATTTAAATCTCAGCGGCACATGGTAATAGTCCATCCATTTTCTGAAACCGATTGTCCCATTCAGGGCCGCGGGGGGTCCAGAGCCTGTTCCGGAGCCTGTTCTGGAGCCTACGGGCACAAGACAGGGAACAACCCATTACAGGGCACATTCATTCACACATGCTCACCATTGGTCAAATTGGCAGCCACAACTAACCTCAGAATGTTTTGGGACCGTGGTGGGGGAGGAACCAAAGTAACCAGAGAAAACCCCAGGATGACATGGGGAGAACATGCAAACTCCACACACATGGAGCCACTCATGGAGACTCAAACCCTGGTCTCAGGGTGAGGCAACATATATACACTATATTCCTAAGGGTATTGGGACACCCCTCCAAACTATTGAATTGAGATGTTCAATCACTTCCATGGCCACATGTGTATAAAATCAAGCACCTAGGCATGCAGACTACTTCTACAAACATTTGTGAAAAAATGGGTCACTCTCAGGAGCTCAGTGACTTCAAGTGTGGTACCATGATAGGATGTCACCTGTGCATTAAGTCCATTCATGAAATTTCCTTGCTACTAAATATTCCACGGTCAATTGTTAGTGGCATTATAACAAAGTGGAAGCAATTGGGAACAACAGCAACTCAGCCATAAAGTGGTAGGCCACATAAAATCAATAGCTACAGATATCCAAATTTTGAGTGGCCTTCAGATTAGCTGAAGAACATTGTGTAGAGAGCTTCATGGAATGGGTTTCCATGCCCGAGTAGCTGCATCCAATCTTTATGTCACCAAATGCAAGGCAAAGCGTCGGATGCAGTGGTGTAAAGCACACCACCACTGGACTCTAGAGCAGTGGAGATGTGTCCTGTGGAGTGACTAATCATAAATCTGTCTGGCAATCCAATGGATGAGTCTGTGTTTGGCAGTTGCCAAGAGAACGGTACTTCAAATGATCTCCTGAAAGAATGATCAAAACTTCCCATAAACACACTCCTAAACCTTTAGGAAAACCTTCCCAGGAGATTTGAAGCTGTTATAGGGTGGGCCAACTCCATATTAAAGCCTATGTATTAAGAATGAGATGTCATTAAAGTTCATGTTTGTAAAGGCAGGCACCCCAATATTTTTGGCAATAGTGCATTTACTTTTTAAATTAATAGTTCAGCACAGAACCGGTGCACAGAACTTCATAAATTTCGTCAGAATATTCAGTTTATACCACACACTGTGTCAGCAACCCGTTTGACGTCCTGCAGACTGCTGTGCTGCTGACACTTTCCTTGCTGTGATCCCTACATCCGGAGCACAAACTCAGACACAAATGGCATCAGGCTCCTAAAATGTTGTATTTTGATTGATAAACACTCGCTGCTTTTCAAGTGTGAAGCGACAGCTGAGCCTCCTGATCCACCGAGCAGTCATGAGCCTTATGTCACTCTGCTACAGACATATATTACCATTCAAATGTGTAACTGTCACACAGATACTAATTCAAATTTGTTTGTTTTTTCATTGCGGATGAAACTAATGGCAATCAATAAGGAAAATGGAACATTTGAAAATTATCCTGTATAAGCCGGATAAGTGATTAGAGGATTACAGTCAAGCAAAATGTTGAAATGTTGAAAGTAGTAAGGGTATCTGTGCTCAGAATGAAAAACAAATTTATGAAAATTAAGATTAACACAATAAAAACTGACAAGACTTTCCTCTATTCTCCATGATTATCTGATAACTTGTTGGATGGTTAGATGAACACCATTTCAGTTCCCAAACCTCTCCTCAGGGGCACCCCAGCCATACTGCATGTATGTTACATTTCACATCCAGCTTAATTAATTAACGTCATTCATTTAATAAAGTCAGTGAGGTACTGATTAACTATACAAGGTGGGGTAGTAGTTCAGCCAATAAACACATGGGTGTTGTGAATGGTTGTTGCAAATACTGGGGTGACGTTAGGGGAGATTATAGTTTTACACCACCAATTTGAATATTAATTGAGCATCACTTTCTTAAACTGCCTAAGACTTTTTGCACAGTACTGTGTACACACACACACACAAATACATACATTTATATATATATATATAAACTCAGTGATAAAAAAAAGTTAAGCCCCCAGATGGAGGGCAAATGGCATGAATCTGCATGTGGTGAAAGGTCATGTGACTGTGTCATAGTGATTATAATTTCAGATCAAATGGACAACAGAGTTGGCAGTATGGGCACACTGCTGGTCCCATGTCAGTAAGGCGTGGCACGCCTTCTAGCCCGGATACGGAAGGGAGTCAATGTACCCTCCCCTACGGCAAGTCGGCCCACAGCTGTTGTAACTGGCCCTTGACATTCTGCAGATTGGCACTGGGTCTGAGTTGACGTCCAAGCTGGTCCCACACGTTCAATTGGGGGAAGATCGGGGGGCCTGGCTGGCCACGGGAGGACCTCAACATGACGCAGGCAGTCCATAAAGATACATGCCATGTGTGGATGGGAATTGTCTTGTTGAGAGACTGTACCAGGGTGCTGTCTCAGGAGGGGTTAAGATATGCGGGTCCCCCTAATCACTACTAGAGATGGCCTGAAGTCATCGCTGAACATGGTACAATGCCACTCGTCATCAGTCCATGCCTCCCGGTTATGGCACCACTCCAAACGCAGCTGTCTCTGCGCTGGTGTTAACGGCAACCTACACATAGGACAAATAACCCATAGTCCAGGTGATGCCAGTCATTGAGACATGGTGCAGGACACAGGATGTTGCAGAGAGTCCAATACCTGTGTCTGGATGATAGGCGGAGATGTCATAGGCTTCTGTAATGCTTGGTACACTATACGACGATCCTCCCTTAGTGTGGTCTGTCTTGGGCGACTGTCTTGGGCCCTAACGTGCCCATTAATTCCAGCATCGGGCGATTGAGACATCTGCATGCTCCACATGCCGGGCAATTGCACGATACGACCCCCCTGCCTCATGCAAACCCACAATGCGAACCCTATCAAACTCCGTCAAGGGCTGGTAATGCTGTCCAATGTGTCTATGAGGCATCCTCTGTGTCTGGTGACTAGACATGCCAGCTCCTTGCAAACCATCACTGGTCTGCATGTGCACCAAATTACATCCAAATCAGACCATTACTTCTGGGTGCTTAATGTTTTTTTGTCACTGAGTGCATATTTACAGTATATATTGTGTTTAACTCCCAAGTCAAGAACAAACGAGACAACAAAGAACATTCTGACACAGTAGGTAAATTAACCAACTGATTCAAATAAATCAATCTGGTTTGTGTAGAGCAGGTGTGGGTTAATCTTATCCAGAAACGGCTATTGGGTATGTAGGTTTTTGCTGCAACTCCCTAATTAGATTACTTAATAGAGGACTGATTGACCAAAGAGTCCTCACACCTGGGTTTGAACAGCTGACCTAAAGGTTACCCCAAAAACCTGCATACGCACTAGGCCATTGCAGATAAGATTGCCCACCCCTGGTGTTGAGATTACCCTGGTGCAGAGAAAATGATAAACCAAACTTCCTGCAAGAACTGATGGCACATCATGACAGGAACATGAATGGGAGAGCTCCTGCTGGTTACCACTACTCCACTGCATTCCACTGTGCTGGTGAGGATTGGGGAAAGGGGGCAGAAGCCGGGATTTGGCAGCAACCTGCCATCACAGACAGGCTTTCAGCAGCAGGCACTCTCTGGGATAAGCGTTGTTTTGACCCTGGATAGCCTGAGCACAGATAGCAGGCATTGGAATAGAAATCATGATGGTGCTTTCGCCTCTCATCGTGGTGGAATCCCTTCAGTAGTCCCAGGGCCCGTTATTAATTCAGCATGTTCAGTACCTCCCATCACTCTTTCACACCTGCAGGAAGGGGAACTTGCCCGGTCCCTGGATCATGGGCCATTCACATCATTACTAACTGAAACCCTGGTCAGTTCTGACATCTTGCTTGCAGCTGAACTAGGTTTAATACATTGATAAATGTACTGCTGTGATGTATGAAATGTAAATGTAAGATATACCATTCCACTCTATTGAAGTAGTCTTTTTTATAAAACAAAGGGACAGCATTGATTATTTTATTTCATCTGGAAGCATGACACAATATGAATAGATGTAAAAGGTTCATACCTTTCATGTGGACTTCTTTCATTTCAAACTAAAATATACATGATAGATCTGCACGCATCAGGAACACGTCAGCATATGGTAAAACATAAGATTGTTTGGGCATATGTATCATTATTTAACCAATAAAAACAGGTACCATTTTACAATAAGACTGCCCTTACAAAGGATTTGTAAATGGTTCATAATCAGGTTATTAATTAAGTTGAAACACTGGTAACATTTTTTGTGTTAATTCCATGTTGTCAGCTGCCATATCACCTACTGCTCAGCCTAGGTGATCTATCTGAAGTCAAGCAGTTTTGGGCCCTGCCAGTATTTGGATAGGAGACCAGCAAGGAATGCAGGGTTGCTGCTGGAAGAGGTGTTGGCATGGCCACCAGGTTAGCCCATCCTGAGGTTTGTGGGGACCCCAGTGTAGTGATGGGGACACTGTGCTGTAAAAATGGTGCTGCAATCCTGACTCTCTGAACACATTATAAAGCATTCATAAAGCATTATAAACATGGCTATATATAGTGATAAAGAGGCATAACTCATTACAGCTATGTTTATTATACATTGTGAATGGTTTATGAAGCTCTCATCTATAATGTGCTATAGATACCTTCATAATGCAGCACAAAGCAGCCTTAATGCTTATACCGACCATTATAATGCATTACAAAGTTATCAATAGACCACTATAGATAAGAGCTTCATTGCAAGTATTATAATTAACATTATAATGCCTTATGACTGTCAATAGAAGATGCTGAAATGCATTATTAATTTTTATTCCGACCATTATAATGAAATATAATAGAATCTGTAATGCAATATAGATGACAGCTTCTAATATTATCATATCTCTTTGTAAATCATTAATAGACAATTATAAACAAGTCAAAACAGTTTCTTGTAATAATTAATTATTTATTAATGAGTTACTACCATTTATGAGTGGCAAAATGGAGCCTTATTGTCAAGTGGTACCCAAAAAAGGCCGAGCATAATTGAAAGGTTTTTAATATGTGTAAATTACTCATACCGAAATCTGCAGGTGTTTTAAGGGGAATTAAAATCCAGCCATCCATTTTCCATTGCTGCTTATTTAGGAGAGGATCACAGTGAGTCTTGAGCCTATTCCTGGAAGCAGAAGGCAAGAATTGAAGGAAAACCCTGGATGAGATTCCAAGCTGATACTGGGCACACTTTCAGGTATACTATGAAACACTATGAGCATATTAGAGTTAACAAGGCACTTAACCACATGTTTTTGCACTGTGGCAGAAAAAAGGAGTATCTGGGCAAAATGTTTCTAAACACATGGAAAAACACCAGCATTTTAAATGCAAGGCCACAGTGCTAACCACTGAGCCACCATGCCCAGAATTTAAATTTAAATTCAACTAAATTACCATTAGGTAATTGTGAAACATCGATATTGAGCAGAAGGAACCTGACAACATTAAGACGGAGATCAATGGCTTTCCAATTAGTCTGAAACTGACATATTTATCTAGTTATTCATTACATATTATTAATTACTCAGCCTGAGCCCCGCATGGAGATGACGGCTATGCATGGTCTAGGGAGTCACGATGATCCATTCTCTGATGTTCTAAGCATGTACTTTTCACACTGTGTGATTCATTGTGTGACCAGACCGCTAACATCGCCTTCCATACACAACCTGTCTGTTGCATACCAGTGACAAAGCCATGAATAATACAAAAAAAAAATCTCACGACAGTGTGTTGCGCCAGGGGTGTTCTGATGCGAAAAAAGATATTGTAACGTGTGTTAATATTAATCAGCCTGACACTCAGATGTCTATTATCTCATGCTGAATATTATGAAATTTCATGTTTGCCTACTAAACTAATCTTTCCTTGATTCAGCATCCCCATCAGATATGAATGGCAAGACTGAGTGCACATCCTTCAACAAGTAAAGCTACTCTCCATAGGTTTCCATATCAGGAATATCTTTTCATTACTCTTAGTGAAGTTCTATTCACATAGACTTCAGTAATCTTTAAGCCACACAAGACCAGACATTTCACGCTGACAGAGAGGTACCTCACATAATTTTCACCCTGCACTTTGTGACAGCCATTTAAGAACAGCCTTGAACAGTGTAATGATCGAATCCCAGCTCAGCGGAGGGTAAGGTCACTGTTTTCACCCGCTACTTTTGCAGAACCAGAGTCAGGGGCACTAAATGAAGTTATTCTGTAATAAGAACTCCTGGAAAATGAGTCTTTCCACATCTGCTCCAAGATCATTTTTGCTTTTTTCCCACTCTCTGGCTCTTACACAAAAAGCCCCTGTTACTATTTCAAACAATGAGACACAAAAGGAAATGACTGGAACTCAGGGAAAGACATTTGATAGGGACCCTTATTGTGAACCATTAGTCAGCAAATATGATCCACTACCACTGCTAGTGACAGGTCTTCATTTAAAGAGATGGCACGTGCTATGTGGTGACAAAGAAGCTCTACAATGGGACCCCATCATGTTTGCTAAAATTTAACGTAACAACCTCCCTATAAAATGGCAGCCTCTTGCCCTGCCTTTTTTCAGCTGATGGGTGTAATTTTATGCTAACCTTAAGGTAGTCAGAAAAGGTCAATGAGAATACAAATGAAAAAAATTCACATGCTATGCATGATTACTGATTAGAATTTAACAGCATTTTGGGGAGAAAAAAGTTTGAAATGTGTGGTGACAAATTTTAGAAATTTATTTTCAATTTTTAATCAATACAGCTCGAAAAAGAAAAATGCTCAACCTTGCTCCAGTGAACATTTGTACAGAAATGATCTTCCACTGAAAGGAGCACATACAGTTTAGGACACAAGAGTTTTATGAGCTTCTACAATTACTCTGCCATAGCTGTTTCTTTTATCTACGCAATTTCACCCTGTTCTGTGGTTAGCACTTTTGGCTCACATCTCTGGGGCCAGGATTTGTGATTGTACCCCGGCTGATGTGGAGTTTGGCAGAAAGTCTTTGTGGCTGCCTATATCACAAATAAGTTGTCTCTTAGCTTCTCACTGAGAAATAGCATGTCTTGTCAGCAACTGTGCAATGTATTGTATTGTACCCACATGTCATTAAAAAGGAGAAAAAAAATCCAATAGCCCGGGGCTGATTAACTTCTCTGGGGGTTCTAGGCTGACATGGCAAGGAATCCCCCCTCCTCCACAAGCAGGTCACTTGAGCTTTTTTGAGCTGAAAGAGAAAGGAGTGAGAACTTTAAAATGATTTAAAGTTGATTGCCAGCCAATCAACCACTATGAAGTTTATCTGTAATAAGTTTGTCCATTCCATTTTTCCTGAGACAGGGCATCAGGCCCTCATTTTTGGCAGCACTCTGCCTGCAATATCCCATGCATTAATCTGTTCGCACCAGTACCCACTGTATGACTGTTAACGCAGTTTTCATTCTTCTACATACTAAATGCGAAAATATGTTTCATTAAGACATTATAATTAGAGTTAAAATGTAGTCTTTTTATTCTGTAATGAAAATAATAAAATAAATATGCATGAATAATTATTAGGCATGTATTTTACTTGTATCTTATCTTCACACCAATATTTTCAGTCCAGATGAATCACCAGTTAAGAATGGACAGTGTAAAAATAGAGCATGGTGAGTATTTTATCTGAGTACTTTTTATTTGGAAATCGTTAACCATTCCCCTTGCAGAATTATGGTCTTCTTAAAAAGGACTTTACAGAGAGTGGAAAAAGAAAAGAAAATAGTCAAGTGTCTATAAAAGGGACGCAAAACTTTGAAACTGCCAAACTTTAAAAGGTGATCACCGTACAATTGAGTGTTTTGTGGCCAACAGCCAAAGATGACAGAAGAAACATGCAGAGAGGAGAAGACACAAATTAAATGCCAAAGATATGTGTCAAATTAATGGGGAGACTTCCAGAAACTCTCTAGTATCAAATGCCACCATTATTCAAAACTACAATCTGTGCGGAATCTACAGACGTACTGGGTACAGAATGTCACAAAATCACTAAGGTTCAAAGACAACCTCGACTCAATAAGGCACCCAAGCTCAAACGTCACGACTGGGCATGGAGACACCAAAAACTGATTTTACAAAGGTTTTGTGGACAGATGAGATAAGTGTGACTCTTGATGGAGCAGATGGATGAGCTGTTTGAGCTCAAGCTGGTTGAGGAGTGATGATGTGGGCTGCAATTATTGATGAACTTCCTTTTGGAGTTGCATTTGGTGTAAAAAAAAAAACTCCAAGATCTACCACTAATTTCTAGAAGACACCTTTTTTAAACACTGGCAGAAAAAGAAATCAGCAGCTTTCAAAAAGGTTATGATATTCATAACCCTTTCCTATGCATCAAAGTATTCCGTAGATTGGCCAAGAACGGCTTGAAAGGTGCTCTAATGATCACCTGACCCCCTTCATTGCCTCACTAAAGTATGAGCATCACCGAGGTGGCAAGCAGCACACTTCTCAGAGCAGCACCTGGGAGGCGGCCCTAGCTGCCTCAGCTAATATAGGATGGGATCAAATCAAAACCTAGATTGGTTCAATGGATAAGAAACTCATGATGGGTATTGGTTAGAAAGTGGGCCATGCAGGATATCAAATTTAAAATTTGGTACGGTGGACTGTATAGAATAGCCGATAGTATGTTATTTTTAAACTGTTCACAATTTCACAGAAATTATGATTTCTGTGGATGGGGAAATGAGGAAAATATCCTAATAATTCTGTACAATGTATCAAGTATTTTTCTTTTATGGTTGTTTGTGATGGACTAATGTAATATTTTCTTTCTAAATAAATAGAGCAAAAACATTATGAAAATTATCATAAGTAACAGCACTTGACAAATTCTGCACGTAATTGACATTTGCTGAACTCACGAAATGGGGAATAATGGCTAGTATTTAGAAGTATTATTTCTGAGGAAAGAATACTAAATCTACAGTGAAATGCATCTTTTAAACAAGTTGTGAAATGTGGCAATCGTGAATTAAATCTCATAACATCATCCAACATGGCATGGCCTTTGGCTGGGAATTCCAAACAGAACGTCCGATGAACTACACTGAACTATAACCAATTTCCTAATATTCAAATCAAAGCAGCCAGTCAAGAATATTTATGTATTTCATTAAACAGAACGGCAAGGTATCCAGCTGAAAGAACATTCTTTGAATATTCATCCATTGTTCATGCATTTGTCTGATGTAGTGTCAAAGTCGTTTCACAAAAGAGGATTCTGCTGAAAACTAAAGAAAAAGCATAAGTCATACATTCATTTAAACTGCTCCTTTAAGACATTGTTGTGCTTATGTATAACATGATGAAAGTCAAAAAACAAATGAATAGGACAGATACCTCATAAGAACATAAGAAATATACAAACGAGAGGAGGCCATTTGGCCCATCGAGCTCGTTTAGGGAGAACTTAACTAATAACTCAGAGTTGTTAAAATCTTATCTAGCTCTGATTTAAAGCAACCCAAGGTTTTAGTTTGCACTACACTAACAGGAAGGCTATTCCATACCCTAACAATTCGCTGTGTAAAGAAGTGCTTCCTCAAATCCAGCTTAAAATGTTCTCCTGACAATTTCCAACTATGGCAATAGTTCTTGTATTGAACTATTTTTTTTTTCTTTTCTTAGTGCACTTGTAACAGGTGGGGGCTGAAACTGGCCAAGAGTTCCAAGACAGCCAGTGGCTCTCATGTCTATTCTGATTTCAAACACGTGTTCACTTTCTAAGTCCATCACTCCTGGTACCATACTTTTGGAACTTCAAGAAAGTACTAATAGTACTTTCTTGGTTTTCCACTGGCATAAAAACTGGTACCAGGGCCGAATGACATCACCATGCAAGGCAAAGTATTTAAATACATTTCCAACGTAAAACTTAATACTTAACAAGGCTTTTACTGACAATCCTAATTAAACAACATAAACCTGAACAATGATTCCCAAAAAATGCTAAATCCCCATTAGCCCAGTGTAGAGGAACTTGTGTACTTTGGGGGAAAAAGATGTCACTTGGGACACAGCACATTCCCCCGCATTTTCTTCAGCCCAGTGCTTTTAATTGCAAATCCCATCCAAATTATTAATGTATGGTACACAGGTAACATGCTGAGACTCAGCACTGGTCACCAGTGGGTTTAAACTAATCAATTGTATCTCCATGGCAATTGATTGCCAGCCACAGGCAAATCAGTGCCTTGGGTACCAAAATCCAATGGTGATGCTACTAGCTCATTTTGAGGGAAACTGAACAGTGTGAAATATGCAAGGGATTGAAATCGATAGTGTAGAATGCTGGATTTTAATACTTTTAGCACCCAACCCCCATTCCCTAAGGGGAACTTGTCCTGGTTTTGAAAAGTAGAGTTTTTATTATTTTTATTTGGACCTACTACCCTGTGTCTCTTGTGTAACCCACTATACTTTATTAAAAGGGTATGTTGTAGGTGCCTTAAATGGCAACTCCTAAACTGAGTTATGTAAATATTACCAGCCTAAACAGCAGTATAATAATAAAATGGACACCCATTCCCTGAATGTTACAGAATAGGAGTAGCTTTGGAACCTTGCATTTTAGTCTTATATGATAAAATATCTCATTGTTTTGGCATCAAGCTCTAAAAACAAGATTTAAGGTTTTGAGCTTGGTAAGTGCTTTTTGTGTAATCAAAAAAAAATCCTGTTTAGATGTAGTGTATTAAGCTATAATGATGGTCATACGGTTAGGGTTAGAAGCCACATTAGTGACTTGAGCCGCCTCTTGTCCATGTTCTCTCCTTTCACTTGTGGGAGTTTTACTTACACAAACATTCTGAAGGCAGAAAGAAAATTTTTGGTTCAGAGAAATAACCAATCAGATTGCAGAGCAACTGGAGGTTGAGGGACCAAGACATCTGATTGGTTGGTCTGACATCTGACAAGATCTGATTGATTATATTTTGTCGTTCCGCCCTCAGAACACGTTTGTGATTCACTCTAATCATCTGGGATTTTTTTTTTCAATTGACCATATCGAGAAATATGGATGGTATGGCATACAGGATGGAGTAACAGCGGCAAAAAGTCAAACAACTGTAGCAAGAAGGGAACAGCACACTGAAACATACTGAAGAAGGAAATAATACTATTATGTACCCTGTAGCGAAAAAGGGACCATTTTAAAAAGCACGCCCCGCTTGGGAAATGCCAGTGCTAGCTCCAGATAAAAACCAGCTGTACTTTTGATCGCTTGCCAAACACAGTTTAATTAATGTCATTGGGTAATTAAAAACAACATATGGAGAGTGGCTACACAGTCTGACATTATTGTTTAGGGATATGTGGAGGATATGTAGGTGTTGCCAGCTTGCCTTGCTCAGCGACGAGGGAAGCAGAGGGACGGTTAGGGCCTGGTAATAGCCCATTACTACTTTTAATTGTCTTGTTCATTTGCACTGCTCTCACCCCCACCCCCGA
Organism: Petrocephalus zakoni; assembly: GCA_026774425.1. Classification (NCBI taxonomy): domain Eukaryota; kingdom Metazoa; phylum Chordata; class Actinopteri; order Osteoglossiformes; family Mormyridae; genus Petrocephalus; species Petrocephalus zakoni. The sequence continues at coordinate 8,143,780 of JAODKN010000104.1, read as the reverse complement.
ATCTGCACACTCAAACTGTAAATTGAAATGACGTGGTCCTTTTATTTTGGAATAACAATGTTCACATCGCCTACCCGTGCCCCAGTAACACCAAATGTCTTTTAAAAAGGTTTTTCCATGACAATGGCGTCCAATGATGAGGTGAAATAATTGGATGATAATTAATACTCTCCAGTCTTCACAATGGAGAGCCTTATATATCCCACCATCACATTCATGGAATTTCACCAGTGATGGCATTTCCCTGGTGGAAAATTATACTATTTCTAAGGTATCAAAAAGAAAACTACAAATATTTGAGCTTAAATTGATAGATTGGATATAAAAGGAAGGTGTTTCTAAGCCCTGATACTCTTGGCACGTGTGCTATAATAGTACAAACTGCATAATGTTAATTTTTTTCTGCTATTCTATGCTCTAAAATATGAACCAAAGCATGGAAAATGACAGCACTCTCTCTCAATGGTTTTAGAGGTGGATCCCTGATAAAAGAATAATTATAACCTCTTTGTACTATATACACAGGTTAAATGCCAGACATATTTATATGTATACAGAAGGCATGTAAATTATATGAACAAATGAATAAATGAAAGTGAATTAGGATATATTTCGTAATCATTACCTAAATGGCAAACACAAGATAACATTTTAGTAGTGAATTTCTTTGTACATATTTTATAAAATTCTGTATTTATTGTGATCTTTGAGAAAGTTTTTCTTTCTCAATCCTACATAACTTTCCTGGTTGTCAGACAAATCTGATTACTTATGTATCCATTAAGGGTCTACCCATGTCAAGATTTGATTCATTTTGAATGAATTCTAGCACCCCGAGGGGAGATGTCACCTCTGGCATTGCAGCAGAACATATTACATATTCACAGACCCAGCAGTGGAGCCTAGTTCTGAATGTGCATTACAGTTACACTGCAGTATTTTTTGTATTGAATTTCACATACCTTTCAGTTTGAAAAATATGTTACACATATGTGATAAAGTCATATAACAGCACATAACCTCTTAAGACATATTATTCAAGTTAGTGTAATTTGAATAGTTAATACTAATTTTGTACTTTGTACTTTGACGAAAACCTTATTCTAGCAGTTAAAACATGTAACCTGCTGGCCAAAACTATAGATACATAAAAATTATGCTACCTGTACCCGTATAATATCCCATCCATCCATTGTCTGTAACCGCTTGTCCTATTTAGGGTCTAGAGCCTCCTGTATAATATGTCTTTTAATTAAATGAAATGTTTCTACCTTTAACATATTTGTTCCATTCTTATATACAGCAGTCATTTTCTAATTCCAGTAATTTTACGAAAGATATCTACACAGAACAAACACCCTTAACCATAAATATACTTAATGGTCAACAAGTATACATGAAACGCTATTTTCAAAGCAGGTAGGGAGATCTGTGAGTACTTTGAGAGACTTATTTTTGCTGGTTACGTCATGTTGAAACCAATCACAGCACACCATATGAAATAGGAAAAGGAAAAAGTGGTAAACAGTGATGGACACCAGTGTAAAGAGCAACATCAGTGTATCTACATTCACCAATAAACACCATTAGCTGTGGAGCTGTTACGAGTACAAGATTCACACAGCGCTAAAGGGCTATAAAAATATCCTTCTATACTCCATTCCAGTTAACCTGATCTTGCTGTGAGAATACACTGAGGAACCATTTATTATTGACTTCCATATAGTTAATATGGAAAATGGATTCATTCTCATCTCCATAGGGTGATTTCCTCCCTATCTTAAAACAGCACTGGCAAGTGAAATAAGTGTGGTTCAGAGGGGTCACATACGGGGCGAAACGGTTTTCCATGAACTGTTGTAGAACGTATGTCCATTTTCTAAATTACAGGTTTTAAAAGAATATGTTTATACAGAACCATGCCATGTGCCCTACATAGGACAGAAAATCCCTAAAAGTGGTGGAAATCAATAGTTTTATACTGTTAGATACATTTACATAATGGTCTGATTCAGCCCAACCCGGTCTCTTGACTTTTCGTGCAGCCATCATGACACAAAAATCTATTCAAATGTGCTGCAATCACGCTTTAGGTCATTTTTACGTGCTAGGACAGCGCGTCACTACCCTATGTATTTTAATGTGCAGTGTGTAACATCGCCACTATGAGCGCTAACTGGTGACTGAGGGAGGTGATATGAAAATGCTGTCAACAATGTGTGATGCGACCGTGCAAAACAGCGCCTGGTTTTTACTTCTGTTGCATGAATGACTGAATCTATGCAATCGTGTGAAAACTTTCACTACTTTCACAAGTTCACTTAACAGCCAGGTGTTACTAATCAAATGCTAATCAAATTAGTTAATGATCAGGGAGCGTAGCTGTGTGGCTACCTCTACAAAAACAGTGTTCTAAAGCTGCTCATTAGCCTTGGAAGGATTACACAGCCATCACCAAAAATCTGAAATCTGCCGCTCTACAGCAAAAAGGCCTTTGTAAAAGCAAAGCCTTCAAGACAGGGGCAGGCATCCCAGCAAATTCAGTCCAAGGACGATTAGAAAAACACTGAGCATGTGCGACTTTCATGGAAGGGTGGCCGGGCAAAATCCCCTTCTCTCCATGGAGAATATGGCAGTGTGACTTGCAAAACTGCATCTGAACGAACCACAAAAGTTCCGGAACTTTCCTTTGGATAAGCGAGACCAGGGTGCTGATGTTTGGTCATCATGCACAGCACCATGTATGGTGAAAACCAAGTATAGCACATCCCCACAAACACCTCCACTAGCTGTCAAGCATTTATTATCCTGCCTACTGTATGTTCAAAATTACGGTTATGGTCATCTAATTCTATATGTGTGCATCTCTGAGCCCATATCTTGATATTAATGCATAGTATGCCTCTCATTCCATATTTATTCGCCTTACTTTATTTAATGGATAAAAAACTGCACTTTGTGGTAATTTAATTATCATATAACCATTATTACCAAATTAACAAAACATAAGCACAATTTAATTAATTTGAAAGTTCAAATTAACAAATTAAGAGCATGAAAAAAGCAAATCATGCAAATGTTTTAGGCATTTTGTGAGCTCGATTTATTGTTTTGTGGGCACATATAAACTAAATTGTATGCATAATTTAGTACATTGTGTGCACCAAATAAAAAAAAAAACACGCTCCATGGACCCTCCCAAGGCTCCATAGAGAGCTGTGCATAAACAACTGCCCTCAAACAACAGAGAAGAGTGGGCCAAAATTTCTCTGGGAAAATGTGAGAGATTGATAAACTTTTACATAAAATGTTGACTTCAAGTTATTGTAGCTAATAAGTTACTGAATTATGGGGTGTACTTATTTAATCCCATTTGGTCAGTTTTGGCTGTTTTTTCCGGAGTTTAGGTTTGTTCATTCATAGAAGCTGGTCAGGACCACACAATTTTTATTTTGGCCCTGATAAATAAAAACCTAGAACTGAAGGAAGCTGTGCTTTATTCTCACACGGAAGCTAGATCATGGTATAAAGTCATCATCAAGAAAATCTATGCACAACCTCAAATTATAAAACCCTTGTTGCCAAAATGCAAAAGACCAAATTAGAATGACAGATCTTTCCATGTCTACCATTTTTTATGGAATAAAATGTCTTTCATGCTCATAGAGACTTTCAAAGAACTTAGAAGTTGTCAATAAGCATAGAGCCATAATATTAGTTAAAAACACACAAATACTTTTGAGCTAAATTTGCAGAAAAAAAGAACAATTATCTATTAACCTTCTCACCACATATGCTGGTGAAGCCCGTCCCAGGCAGCACAGGGCACAGCACACTGGATGGGATGTTGTTAACAAGAACTATATTTTCTGGTAAAAAAAAGATAAAAGGTCCACAAATGTGCATGGTCACAGTAAGTCAATAGCCTATCCCAGGAAGCACAGACCATAACAAAGGAAACATCCTGCATGGGCTGACCACCCATCACAGGGCACCCACTCTTGCATACAATCACGCGGGTTGCAATTTAGGGACACCGGTTCAGAAGACGGGGAATTGGGACTGAAAGTCTTTCCAGCCCTGCTTCCCTCATGGGGTGTTCAGTCCTTTTATCTTTAAAGGTAGTTGCGCCTTGATCCAGCTACCACTAGCACTGCCTTTACTGTAGGTGCTGGAGGTTAAAGTGGAAAATTCAGAGAAAGCACATCCATGAAAAGTGTCCCTCTCCTTGAAGAGACGTCATCAATAATGTAACCTATCTATAAAATAGCATCCCAAAGACTCAAAAAAGATCTTGCCTTACAGGCAAAATTATCATACTGATTATTATAATGATCAAATCTAATTCAGGTGGAAATTCAACTATGTATAGAAATTTTTCTTCATTACTTTCATTTTACATTTAAACTAACAGGTTTGCTGCTGATGATGAGACCATTGCTTGCCTTTGGGCAGCTCACACACACACACACACACACTTGCGTGCCTATCGAAATGGGGACCTTCCATTCATTTCTATGGGAGAATCCCTAATCCCTGATCATGACACCCTTAGCCCTAACATTAACTATAAGTAACTAACCCAAATACTAGACTTTTGGCATTTTCACTTCTTTGATTGCATTCACAGATTTTCATAAAATTGACTTTATCTAAATGGGGACCTGAAAAAATATCCCCAAAAGTAGGGAAATTTCAGGTTTTACCACACTCTGGGGACATTTGGTCCTCAAATGTGATCTCTGCAAACCGACACACACATACACAGCATACAGGATACAGCATAAATGACTACATTCTTTATGCAAGTTAACAAATTCAATAATCTCTCTTACAAAATGACAATTATGTCTGGGTTTAAATAATACAGTATTTTGTATTATCTTTCAGTTATCTATCAAATGTCAATGCCAAACTGAAAAGTATATATATTTTTCAAACAAAATGATTAAAGGCTGAATTGCAAAAATATCTACACCCACCAAGAAAATTGCACAAAAAATCCAAAATTTGTCTTCTGAGGTTAGGTAAGGTTAATTGATAGTAAGAACTGTTGAACTCAAATAGGTATAATCAGTTCACCCTCACTTACTGTAAGAGAACTTAAGCCATCTAATTACTTCCATATTTAATGCTGACAATGGCACCATATGAGAGAATTGTCTGGAGACTTAAGACTTTCCTTGCACACAACAGAACAGGGATACAAGAAGATTAGCAAATCACTGTTAAATCATGGCCAAAATACAGTGCCAAAAGTGATTCAAAAAGTACATGTGAGAAACACCCTGAAAGGTTCAGGCCACCATTGTGAGCTTACACCATGTCATACACCGTATCCTGTTGACCAATGCTGAAGCCAATGCACAAGGCAGTCCATTCAGCCCTTTCCACCAACCACATCAACAAAGCTGTAGGCTTTCAGGAATCTTCTGTTTGGATACGACCAAGATCATCGTTTTGGATCCAATAGCACCCAAAAGGTACACGGTGCTGGAGTTCTATGGTACTGTTCAGTACATAATTAATAGAATTTTCTTCTATCTTTCAATTAATGATTATTTAGAAATATAAATGTATCTTTCTGTTTTTGTTTCTGCATGTATACTTTATATATAGTTATATATGCATCCCTCATATTCATTTTTTTGTAGTAAAGTATAATATACTTGAAATTGCACTGCATGTACTTTATAATACTAACGATCCAGGGTCTGAACCCAAACTTTTCATTCATTCTAAAAAATATGATAGAGTTCCTCCCCACCCAGACACGCTTACAATATATAGGTCAGACTGTGATTCGTTTATGTGTGTTGTACTCTGTCGTGTCCTGTCAGGCCATCTGTCAGTCCTTTCCTCAGCCTTCTGCAGGCCACTCTTCATAGAGCTGTGTCTGCTTAATATGTACGGTATGAGCTCAGTGGGCACCCAGCGCCAGTATAGGGAACCTGGAGGGGCAGCATTCTAGCTTCCCTCCCCAACAGCTCTAACAGATACTGCCTCGAGTAAACAGCAAACAAGCTACCCTCAGATACACCCCCCCTCCCCCCACTTCTCTTTTTCATCTCATTGCATTTCCACTCGCTTCCCCGCCAGCAGCGCAGCTGGCCCTCTCATTCTCACTGCTTACGGAGTGGGATGAGAGCCAGCTGCGTCGCATTAGCGGGGAGTGGAGTCACTGGAAGTACTGGTGAGGAGACAAGCTGCTCCCCTCTGAGCCTTGTGGGAGAGGCATTATACCCCTGTAATCAACAAATCTCATTCATTCACCTTCTTAATGAAAAGCCGGAGCAGTGAGCACTCTTTAGGATGCATATATGCGGCATTCAGAGTAAGAGCCAAAAAGTTGCCAGGCCAACAAAGCTGCTTCCCAGCTATTTTACTAAGGACCTTCGTATTTAACCTAAATTGCTTCAGAATCAAAAAAGAATCAAGCTAGGCAAAGTATGTCTTCTAAAATGCAAGTATATCTGTCTCTCAATGAAATGCACTCTGCCTGCTGGAAGGTTAAAATCCTCACTCAGAAATATTGTAAAGGTTAATTAGTTTTCTATATTTAAAGTAAAAGCCTCCAGCAAAATACTATATCTACCATGAAGAATAGTGAATAATCAATTATAAGCATGTTAACATGAAAGGTATATTGTACTACATACATCTAAATCAGTACAGTCAAGTTTCAGGATTGTTTTTTTTCAGTTTGTCTTTGTTTTAGCCTGGCAGACTTTCTGAAATTCTTAAGCCTGAGACATGTATTAGAGATTGTTCCTAAATTAACAGCAGGTGTCAGTTTTTCTGTGTGCCACAGAAATGTGTGTATCATCAACTTGTGTGGACAGAGAAGGACACTGTGGAAGCACCATTTCAATGGCATGCTCAAATCATGTATTTGACACTTACTAATGACTTCATCTGTGTGCTCCCAAACAGCCAAGGAGATAGTCTCCATTCACAGGTCAATAATTCATTAGCAATGTGTCAGAATGACTTCAAGCCAGTGAGTAAGAACTGTGAACTGCTCAAAAATACTCAAGTCGTGACCTTGGAGAATACTGGTTTAATTGGGAACAATGGGGAGAAGTAATTCTTCTGCATTATTTCTTTTATTTGCACAAAAAAATAAAAGTTAAATAAACTTAATATGATTAATTTCATGCTTGCACTGTCTTCAACTGATCTGTCCATGTATTTTTCAACTTCTTTTCCTGCTCAGAGTCATGGGAGCAGCGTGAGCAGGCCAGCATAATTCCCTGGCCCGGGACATTATGACTCCAACCAGATCCCCATGACATGCAACCCTCCCACATGGGTCCTCTCCTGGGCCCCGCCCCCCAATTCCCCCAACTGACCACCAGAGGCAGCAAGTCTGGGATACCATTTATCAAACTTTGCATAAATTTCTTTCTGCACACATCAACAGAAAATATCATATCCAAAAGCTGAATGTATCAATTCTGGCATAGTCAGAAATGTATATAATTTCCTCCTGATAAATCCAAACTGTCCTGTAAATGTGCATATGTGCACAAGTCTGAAGTCCATCCCAGTTGCCATTCACACATAACCATAAATGGTCAATGCAACTGACCTACAAGCTCAGGTAATACATAAATCAAGTCATTCTGGGAGCAAAGTAAGTCTGTCTCCAAGCTTCTGTAAATATGCATATTTTTCCCATTACGTTAAATTTGATAAATCCAAGATTATGTGTGAAAAGTCACATGCACACATTTTGGGCTTTCTTTTGCACTTACACAACTTTGATAAAGAGGACATGAGTCTTGCCCAGATTTTTTTCATTTAAGCCCAGGTAACTATAATATCAGTTGGTATGTTCAGGAACATGACCTCATTGCATTTTGTTGTATTTTTATTCATTTGACATATTACTTGTGAAACTAGAAAAGTCCATTTCCTGAAGATAATGCAAGTGTGATTGCTCCACGGCAGCAAACAGGTGCTGTAGGTTGTTACTATGCAAAACAGGGAGTAGCCAAAGCATAGTGTGTTTCACAATAAAATATTCTACCCAGTTCAATCCTCTGAAAATAACAACCAAAACATTAAGGTGTTGCAATGCTTCTTAAGGTGGTTGCTAAAGTTTTTATATGACACTTAAGGTGGTCGCTAAGCTAGCTGCTGATTGCTAGCTGATTGGTATGATTTTGCTAAGGCAATTAATATGGTTGCTAGGGTGTTTCTATGTTGTTGCTAGGTGGTTGTTATGGTACCTAGTGTGATTACGAGGTTGTTGCTATGCTATTCAAGGGGGTTGCTATGGTGTAGATAAGGTAGGTATGGTGGTTGCTAGGTGGTTGCCATGGTATCTGTTAGGGGTGTAATGGTAATCAAAAATTTTAAAATAAGTCTGCATCTTAACAAATAAACAAACAGCCATAATGAAATAAATTTCATGTTGTCTGCCAAGTATAAATGCTTGATCTGTAGCAATGAACACCCCTATAGCCATACAGCTGGGGCTGAATTTCCTGTCAAAAGTGCCACAGCGAGACTAACTTGTAGAGATTGTGTCTGCTTTGCTCAGGTTGCACACACACTTGGGTGATGTCATCTGTGTTAGCATGTTGGATGTGTTTCCAGCAAGATATCCCTGTTTGGTATCACAGAGCCGACAAACAGTCTTGGTCTTAGCAACTACTCTTTCTCTAGTGTTACTAAACTGCCTGTTTACGACTGACTGTAACCAATATTAGCTGTAACCAACTCACAGCCACAATTAGCAAAATATCTTGAACATATTGAACATCTGATTTAGGTTCTACCAGTGTCAGGAAATGTGTCTTTTCATTTTACTGTGTGTTCCGAACAGGCAAATGACAAACATTTACCATTACAGCCCTAGATACAGTATACCTATCCATTTTTTATGTATATAAACTAATCTGGCTTCAAAGCATGTTGGGAGTTAGCATATCAAATCTGGTGGCTGTGGCATGGACAGTGACCAGGTGGAAGCCTCTTAAAAACTAGATGATGTCAGAAAGACAACAATGTATTCCCAGACACCATCACGCTAATCTACTCTAATCCGTACTCATCCCACACCCCTGAAGCTCTATCTTCAACCCCCCTACACAATGCGGGTAGTACAAACAGTCCATACAGTGCATAATAATAATAATAATAATAATAATAAACAGTCGGGATCATTAACTTTATATATGTTACTATGAGTTCATTTGTATTAAAAATGTGCATTAAACATTAGCATTTTATTTTCAGATGAAAACTGCTCTCTGAGGTGACTTGGACTAAAAAAACAACACATGACACTGGTTTTCGGTATAGCCTGTCCATACAGTCCATACAGTATCTTTCTTTTTCCCCAAAAGCGATGTTCTTCCAGTGTTTTTAAATCTTTGAAAGCAGGGGGGAGGGTGCATACTTTTAGAGTTGCTGTGTTTACAAGATGAAGTGTCTTCTACAGCTGTCCTTTCCATCCTTTGCCATCATGACTGCTGCTCCCTTTTTGGGGCAATTTGACTCAAAATGCACTCAGGTGTAGATGTTCATCTATAGAACCTTTTTGTGAAATAGTACAATGATCAAAGAAATACGTTTTGACTTACATTCACAAGGTCAAATGTCATCTGCTTCCACCCTTCCCTTTGCTACCTCTCTCAAAATTAAATCAAATCCCATTTGTGTCTCCATGAGACCAATCCCAAAATGTTTTGTATTCCACGTCTGGAGATTACAATGAATGGGAGTCAATGGGAGTATGGAGGGATGAGAAACAGAAGTATGAGTGCAGACCAGTTCAGCTTTCAATGCATTTTGTGACAAATGACCTGAGTTAGGATACCAAGTTTGGTGGCTGTGGCACGTACAATGACTGAGTGGGATGACTGTGAAAAATGAAGGGAAGTCAATGGGAGGATGCTGGGATGAAAAAAATGACAAAATAATGAGTGTGGGGCATTTTCAAAGCATGTTGGGAGGCACGACCTAAGTTATTGTATCAAGTAGCATGGACAGTGACTGAGTAGGTTACCTCTGAAAAATGGAATGGAGGTCAATGGGAAGATGGAGGGATGAGAAAAATAGTGGAGAAAGACAAGTGTGGGTCAATTTATGAGGCTTTTGCTTGACCTGGCCTGAGGTAGACTATGAAGGTAGCATTAGGGAATTTTCACACCTGTAGTGGGGTTTATCTGGTCCACATCAGTTGATGAGTTTATAATTAATTTTTGCAAATGCATTTTCCCTCGGTTAAGTTCGCTTTCTCACAGAGAAAGAGAAGAATTGATTTATTGTTGCCTCAGTTTTTCTTTTTACTTTCACATAGCAGTGTTCAGTCAACTGCTCCAATTCTCTCTCCTTCAACCATGTTCATAGCTGAACATTTTGAAAACTTTTTTACGAGCTACGAGATGTAGTCATCTGCCTAGATTTCAAGAAGGCAACAGACCTTGGTTCATTTCTCCTTCACCACCTAGCTGCTGCTACTGGTTTGTGTGCTCTGTTGCATCCCAGAATGCAATGCACACCTGGCTACAGAAGCTGTTTAGCTCACGCTCGCAGAGTACACATGGAAGTTGGGTCGAAGTTGGGTTCATTTGGGACTGGGCCGAGACCATCTTCTCTCAAGAATCACAGAATGGTTGTTTTGGTCTGCACCAGTGTGTGATTACTGTGTGCACGTTTGCCCGAAAAAATCACACCAACACACCAAAACGCACCAAATCAAACCAGAATCTGTTTTAACCAGACTGAAAACTGCTGGTGTGAAAACAGCCTTAGATTCCAAAATATCTTATGGGCCAAAACAACAAAAAAATGAATAAGAAGTGCACATATCCCTAGAGCTGCATACAAACACACCTGTCAGGTATAGGACAGATGACAGGAAGTTTTGTTTGGGGTCAACAATAATAAGTTGAAAAGCGATGGATTACAATGGTGTGTTTGGAGGCCAAACCATTATGGACCACCCCAATGTGAGGTGAATAATGTTGACTATCTCATAAAAGCAGTGGATGTGAAGCTCTGGGATATATTATATGGCAAGCTAACATTTCGTACTCATAGTCTACATGTTGATTGCAGAAGAAATGGGCTAAGACAAAGGTCTGATTGACTTTGTCAAGGACTAAATCATTATGGTCAGATGATTGATTCGGAGCATATTGGAAATGGCAAGGCTTGTGAGATGCTCACAGTCAGCCGTTGTGAGTACCTACTGAGAGTGGTCCATGGAGGGAAAATCCATAATACCCATAGACAGCTCAAAACAGGAAATAATTACACATTGAAATGTAAAATGTCTTTCTTGGGAAGACCACTCATTTAAATAGGATCATTGCTATTGTACATTCTTTATGGTACCCCTCTCATTTACCATGTACATGCCAATAACAGAATTTTTTGGCGTATCACTGACTTGGAAATTAAATAATACATCATCAATAATGAGAATGTGTCAGCTTAACCATGTCAAAACCTGTCCTGAAGAATGTGCAGTAACCATCTAATACACCCATGTATTTTTTGACTCGACCACTAGCACACCTTGTATGGCTAATCAATACCTCATTGGCTTTATTTTTAAGTAATGACCTGGCAGGGTCATTAGCCATCCAACCAGATATCAGTGGAACAGAAAAAATGTTTTTATCATGTTAATTCGCACACATTCTGAGAATAAATGTTTTGTTTTTATTGAGCAATAACTACCCAGATAAATAGCTTTACACATTTTCTTTGACTTTTGCACAGTACTATAAAAATACACATTCATGGACTGTACTTGAAGAGATTGCAGCCTACTGGTGTGGGAGGGGAGGCTTCTATACCTCTTTTCAGATGGGAGAAGACTAAGCAGTCTATGCTTTCGGGGGGAGGAGCTTCTAGTGATGTAGCATGCCCTTTTCAGGCATCGCTTATGCTGAGGCCACGAAGGAGGAGAGCTGGGCTCCCACGATGCACTGGACAATTTTCACCACCTAGTTACAACTGGTCAAAATGCTCTCAGTGTTACACCAGAGAAAGTTGCTCAGAATCTGAGGTGACAGATAGGCTTAAGAACTGATCACATTCATCAGGCTGACCCTCTGCCCAAAGCTGTCTGGGGGCAAAAAGCCAATGTTTTCAGTTAAAATATTCTGGAAGGGATGATGCTGAACTGGACTTAATTGTAGGTTTCTAATAATAGCCTTTTTTGCATTTCTTATTAAAAATAGGACATTTATGAATATGCATTAGTCATTTATAGGCTAATTAGCAGTGTTGACAATGTATTCTTTTACTCTATTTCGCACTAAAATTACCATTGTGATCCAGTACTACAAGAAGAACAGTTGTGTCACATTTCCTAACCCAGATGTCGATGGCGTCAGTCAGGTGTGTTATGCGTCCCTGTAAACAAAAGTGGCGTAATAATAGAAATATTTAATCTGTGGTCCTTCCACTCTTCTCCAAGCATAAGTTGCAGCAGAGCTTGATCACTGGCATCAAAGCTACTTGCAGGATGCTGTGTGGTAACGAACAGTTGCTTGGTTACTGGGTAAGTCATTTCCCTTTCCCAGCCCTCTCTGAGTGTTTTCTATGTAATGCTGCACACGCCTGAATTCAGCCATCCTGCCTGGCACAGCAGGAAACAATCAGTCCATCCTTAAGTGCTGCCCATCCACACAGATATCTGAGGGGACCTGGCCAACCACAGTGGACTATTTGCCTTGACAGAGAAAAGATGTGTTGAAAGAGTGGAAATTAAAACATGGTCAAAAGAAAATTAGCTATGATGATTTTGCACTTGTTAATGTACTTGGGCTTTGTAGGCACTGACTGGAGGAGGATCCAAGTGCAGGAGCAATAAATTTGGCTGGATGGATATATGGATGCTTGGCTTTATGCAAGCATGATAGACCTGAGAAGTTTGCATAGTCCCACCAGGACCAGCTAGGCTGCAGACAAATCTGTTTTAATGCAATTGCATATATGCACCCTGTGAAGGACTGACATGGGTCCAGGGTGTTTTCCAGCTTTGTGCCCCATAATGCCTGCGGTAGGCTCCAGGCCCACTTATGACCTAGAACAGGATAAGCTGCTGGAAGATGGATGAAGGAAATCAGTTTCTCCAAGAGTTTTAAACAGAGTACATGTATGCCTTTTCTCCCCTCCGAATCTTATTCCAATCATGGCCCTGTGTGTGTCTCATGATTCCCACAGCAGATTAATAATTAATCAGTGATGACTTAAATGTCCTTAGTATTATGAATCAAATTGCCAGTAGATGAGTAAACAACCAGTTTTACATCTGCTCATCTATATTGCACATTGGCAAAAGCTTCAGCGCGTAAGAGTACACAACACTTGAATTAGAATGTAGTATTGAGCTTTGGAAATTTCACCCAAGTCAAATTTATTTCTAACTATCCTGTGGTAGAACACATATACGGTAGGTGGCAATGTATGGCAGATAGTTATAACCAGTCCCAAGGAGATATGGTATAAAGCAGGACTACTCAAATCATGGTCCTCAGGGGCTGAGCCTATTCCAGCCTACCTTTACCAGTCAGCCAGGTGTGAAGCTTCGATGGCCAATCAGCATCAGTAATTATTAAAACTACCTGGGAAAACATGGCCGGGATTTGCAATTGAAAGCCAGATTTGAAGAGTCCTGACATAAAGATGACATGATCAAACTAATGTAATTTTTACAGGTGAACTTCAGTGCCGTTAACTGGTAGTTCTTGACTGAGGTTGATTTCAGTCACTCTGTTGTAGATTTGCTGGTGTGCTTGGGATCATTGTCCTGTTGCATGACCCACTTTCAGCTAAGCTTTAGCCATCAGACAGATGGCCTCACATTTGACTCTACAATACTCAGAGTTCATGGTTGACTCAATGACTGCAAGGTGCCCTGGTCTTTTGGCTGCAAAACAGGCCCAAATCATCACCCCTCCACCTCTGTGCTTGACAGTTGGTATGAAGGGTTTGTGCTGATATGCTGCGTTTGGTTTTCGCCAAACGGGGCACTGTGCATTATGGCATCTCCACTTTGGTCTTGTCTGTCCAAAAGACAATGGTCCAGAACTCTTAGGGTTTGTTCCGATGCAACTTTGCAAACCTAAACCTTGCTGCCATGCTCTTTTAAGAGAGAAGAAGCCTTCTCCTGGCAACCCTACCAAACAAGCCATACTTGTTCAGTCCTTTTCAAATTTTACCGTCATGAACTTTAACACTCAATATATTAACTGAGGCCTGTAGAGCCTGAGATGTAGCTCTTGGGTTTTTTGCAATTTCGCTGACCACTGCACAGTCTGAACTTCCAGGCAAGATTGGCATCTGTTTTGAATGATTTCCACTTGTGAATCTTTCCCTCTGTTGAGTGATGGACATCATATTGTTTGTAAAAGGCCTTATAACCCTTGCCATTTTGATGGGCTGCAACAGCTGCCGCACTAAGCTCATTGCTGGTGTCTTTCCTCTTTGGCACTGTGTTAACACACTCCAGAATGCTGCAGACCAGCAAACTACCAAAGCATATGCTTTTATACAGGTGGTCACACTTACTGATGATCAATTAATCAAGTGCATTTGATTAGCGGCACCTGGCTGCTACTTATCCTCTTAATTCCTATGGAAGCAGTGATTAATTCTTCACACACTGCTTCTGCATTTTGGCTTAGTTTTTGTTGAATAATGACATGACGATATGTCATGTGTTGTTGTTCATCTGAGGTTGTATTTATCTAATTTTAAAACCTGCGAAGGACCAGTTGTTTTTTTATTATGTCCTGATACATAAAACCTTAGAACTGACAGTGTACACTTTTTCCACATCACTGTATATATTCTTAAACGGACAAAAATCAATTAATATGCGCTTAGCTATAAACCAAGGGTACTCAGTTGGTGGACTCAGGAAACAATTTAATCTGGAACAGGACTGTGCGATCGATGCCGCCCCGGATCGATAATCCAACCCCCAGTCTGCAAAATACCCCACCAACCCCCCAGAAAACTATTGGGAGCAGTGGACCATGTATTGCTGATGGAATTTGGACCTCTGGGAAAAATTATTAAATACTCCAGCCTTAAATAGTAATGTATAGTTCCATTTAAACTCCATTAGATATATAATGCTGTACAATCTGACAGAACTAGGCACTTGCAACAAGATAAGTATCCTAAATACTTTATTATTTAGATATAATGAATGGTATGTAATGTAACTAAAACATAGTGAATCAATTACATTATCATGTGGAAAGGTTCAGACAGCAGCCTTTAAAATTATTGCATTGATACCATAAGCCTTTGTAATCTGAAAGTAATCTTTGTATAAAAAATAAGCCTCTACTAGGCTACTACGTACGAACTGATTTTTATAATGTTTTCCTCATTATAATTTAAGTATTGAAAAGCTGAGACAATTTGATTTGTTAGCCAAGATACCAGATAATGGTTAGTTGGTATCTGTTGACAAGAAAATTATCAGGAGCAATAAGACCAGTTATGTCAGCATTTATGAAAACATGGCTTGCTTGAACAGCATGTGTTTTCATAAGCTGAAACCATTTAATGCATGATTTGTGTTAGAGTGCATGATGGGAATAACTGGACTGAGCTCAGAGCAAAGCTCACTGCTCAGTATTTAGCTACTCTGGGACTTCTGGTCTTAATTAAGTCCCAGGTGACAGAGGTGTAACACAGGGTATCATTTTAGCCCGTGATAGCTCCATGCAATAAGAATTGAACAATGCTTAAGCAGAAACAGTTTTGTGAGATTAATTGCATAGAGTTCAACACAATAATTGTGCAATTTGTCCATTCCAGCAATTGGAATTTGATCAATGGGTATGGCAAGGTCAAACAAATTGGACTTATGTACCGGATTTCAAGGTGCTATATGTATCCCATAAATATCTCTTGACTTTATTCTATTGAGGGTGTTGATCTTCATGGAATACTGTTTGCAAGTGCATGGTATTTGTAATATTATTTTGTCTAGCAGTTATTCCTATTCCTTCCTTGATGATCTGTGAAGTATTACTAGGCAATTGTTCTGCTCAATTCAGTACATACTTATGATACTGATGATACTGGTACTAATGCAATTTGGCTATGTTACATCATGTACTGATTGGGAAGTATTCAAAACCACTGCTTTGCAAGTAGACAGTACTGTTGATTTGGAGAATACACTAGTGGCAACCAACTACATTAGTATTTGCACTGAAAATATTGTGCCCCCCCCCAAGACCATCCAGATTCATCCAACACAAAAGCCATAGATAAACTGTGAGGTTCGGTCCAAGCTGCATTTGTCTGTATTGAACTCTGAGAAGAATAAGCCGAAAGACATCGGTTAGTCCAAATAACATCCCAGGCCATGCATTCAGAGCTTACTCCCCATTTCTTTTAGTCCTCTCAAGTATAGCATAGTCTGTGTACACACATGCACACACACACACACAAACACCAAGGTTTGTGTCTCTGCCCTGTGTGTGGTGTGTGCATGTTCTCCCTGTGGGGCTTCCTGCAGGTACTCTGGTTTCCCCCTCACAGTCCAAAAACATGCCAAGGCTAATTGGAGTTGCCATATTACCTACAGTTGTGAGTGTGCCCTGTGATGGACTGGCACACCAGCCTGGGTTGTTCCCCATCTTGTGACTGTAGAGAACGCATCAACATTTAATATACAGCAGCCACACACAAGGCTAGGTGGGGAGATAGGTAGTGATAAGAGTGGAACAAAGACTGCTGGTGTTTTAAGAATCCAACATGCCCCACCCTCCTTCCCCTTCCTCACACTAGAGCATTAATTAACACAGGTGTGAACCTCTATGTTGGGATGTCATTCATGGTGTCAAAATAATGGCAAATTCTGCAAAATCCAAATGTGACTGTGGATTGTCACAAAATTCTTCGTATTTAAAGTTAAATACTTTTATTTGAAGTCGACCAATCCAATAGACTGCTACAAACACCCCTTGACCAGGCCGTCAGTCAGATGGCCCAGGCCATTGGTCCTAGGTTCGAATTCCCCATAATTAATATTCATGGACCTTAGACCATAAAACCCAGCACTTCGAGAGAAGGGAAGCCTACCCAAGAAGCCACAAGAAAGGGGGGAGACAAACTTAAGTGAAAGCTCCATCACCAAGAAGAAAATGCTTCAATAAAGCTTCACCCAAGACAGAATCAAAGAACCAAAGAAATGCTCCAGACATCTCTCCTTCCATAAAGAGTTCCATAAAGATACTTCACTGAACCATATACTTTGATAACACCCTCCCAGCAAATGCAGGACGATGTAGGAAGGCCCAGAACAAGGGACAAGTTGATCAATTTGTATGTGGATGCTCATTCAGATAGCCTGGGAGGAGGATGCCATTGATAAAGCTCAGTCTACCAGCAAACAACTCATTAGTGACTATATCATGAAGGAATTGTAAACTTTCACCCTAAGCATTTGTTATGTTCACCATGCTATGTGTCTTCCTGGGCTATCTAGGAACCATATTCCATAATTCACATTTCCAGACCATTGTGTACCTAAATTGGTTGCATATCCCACCTAAAACAGTAAACAGATTCTGACCCATACCGGATCTTCCTCTTGAAAGAACTTGACTTTCTTCTTTTATTGTAATACTTAGTCTCTCTTGTTTCTCTGACCTTCTGGACTAATGTCTGCTGCTACATCAGTACATATATGCATCTTGGTTTGGCCTTGGCGATATGGGTGTACTACTGGACCTTTGAGCTTTCTTCTCAGACTCACAAATAGAATGTGATCTGTTATATCCCTTACGGAAATTCACTATGGTTTCCTATGGTTTTTTGGGTTTTGGGTATGGGTTTTTTACAGTAACCATGGTT
>JAODKN010000104.1:8109089-8120359 GCA_026774425.1 Petrocephalus zakoni | reverse complement strand
AGTTACTACTGGAACTTGAATATCAGATTATCAGCTACAGTGGGAAACCAACTGTGAAATCTGAAAAACCAAGATGTGTTAGCACCCCATAATGGGTTGTTCCCTGCACTTGTAGCTTCTGGGAAATGCTGCGGATCCCCGGTATACAAAATGGATGTATGGATGGATGGAGAAATGGATGGATGAATGGATTTATGGATGGACAGACAATGGAGAATATCAGCCTGGTTAAAGAAAATATTCAACAGTATGAGTCGATACAGTATTTCCCTTGTCACAGGCTAGGTGGTATGCATATTGTATTTACAATGCACAGTTCCTCATGGATTTCTGCATAGGTAATTGAATACAAATGAACTTGTGTTTGTAAGATGAACACCTAAATAATAAATACTGTTTATGAAGGAATTTTAGGTGCCATAGTTACTGAAATAGCACATCTCTCCATCTGCCTTCCCTATTTGTTGACACCACAGGTGTGATTTGCAGTCTTTTTTATTTTTACAGATTGCAATTCGCTATTCTGTTGTGTACCGCATGCTTCGGCGTCACTAATAAGGCCTTTTCGTCATTTTAAAAAACAAACATGAAATCATTTGTTAATAATTATTTGGTATTTCAAATTTTAAAGCATATTATTTAAATGAAACTTACCCGGCCAAGTTTACCAAAACTTTTATGAATAGTAATAATAATAATAATAATAATTATAATAGAACATTATGAGATGATAAATTAGAGTGATGCAAAACAGTATCAACATAAAGGATAGTCTCACTGAGGAATATACCACCAACTATGGGAGAAAAATCCTAAGTGATATTAGGTTAGAGATATCATTTGGTGAATAAAATATTTATTTTGTGAAGAATGCAAGAAAAAAGTAAGGTAGGTGTATAGCCTTCATTAAAGAACAACTGGGAAGACTGATGTTAAAGTTGAATGAGTTTCAAGTAAATCTACAATCAGGACCTTTCTGAGGAGTTTATCTTCGGTAACTAACTAATCATCATGGCATCTGATAGAAATAAATATGACACGTACATTAGTAAATGATTTGTCCAACAATGATGGGTCCTTTTGTTTAATCTGACAAAATGAGGCACATGTAATGAGTTTTGACACAGGCTGGTTGTTGCAAAATGAACATATGGAGCAAGGTGAAAAGACTGTCAAGAAGGAAGCCCGAATAACTTTGAGGATAAAAGAGATTACATTTGAAAAAGGCAAGCTGAGGCTGACAGAGTACATCACATCCAGATGCTTGATTACAGATGAACACTGATAGATTGGAGCAATTGCCCTTGGTCACCCTTATCTCAAGATCTCCATCAAAACTTGACATTTATCAGAGAAGGAGACTGCCTTTCTACTGGTATCTGAAAAAGACATGACCCATGGCAAGGAGTGTGTGACATGCGGAATGACGAGCATCAAAAAATACCTAATGGTATCCACTTCAGTGTTTAAGCAAACAGAAGCACAGGGAAATTATCGCACTCTTAGACCCTAAAGACATCCTGCTATCCTATTTACTTTCGAGTAAACTGAGGTAGTAACAGAAAAGAAAATGAAAACTACTGAGATCCAGTAATGTGTATTAGTTTTGAAATATTTAAAATTTCATTATGTTGCAATTTGACACACACACATACCATGAAATGTGAATGTGTGTGTGAATGGTCTTTGAGCCCTGCAATAGGTTCGCGCCCAATCCTGCGTTATTCCCTGCCACTTGGAAACCCAATTTTGAAAACAGTATTGATTAAAATTTTAATTAATCACTTTCACTTGTACGGAAAGATTGCAGTTTGAAATTGCTTTGAAAATATATCAAATTTTTCACTTTCCTAGTTTACAACCATTCCTGAACATGAGTGCTTCTCACTATTTTGATTTATTTCATTAGTTTTTTCTGGTAGGTGTAATCATTTGGAAGACTGACAGTTTTGAGGCAAAAGGAGATACACGTGTGCAAGGGGAAAGGAAGACATCTGTCGTGTAAAACATGGTCATGATATATTTGATACAAATATAATCCAAGACACTAATCTGAAGCAACTACTCATATGGAGCAGGCAGGTGCTGTAGTAGTTAGGGACGCAACCATGTAGTCGAAAGACTGCCAGGTTGAGTCCCTGACCTGCAAGTACCGCTGAGGTACTCTAAGCAAGGCACCGTCCTCAAGCACTGCTCCCTGCTGTGTCACGATGTCGCATGGGTTACAGTAAATGCAGAGGACACATTTCATTGTGGCGTGCTGTGGTGCGTCAACAATGAGGATTAATAACCTTCACTTCAATATATAACTGGGTGTTTCAGTGTAGCCAGTCACCTGTCTTGGAGGTACAACAGAGTGTCTCTTCAAAGCCGGCACCCTTCTGCATATTAAAACATGTCGCTAACTAGCATGCTTCCAGTTTACCCTACTCACTTTCCAAAGACACGGGCCTGTTATATACTCACAAATTGAGTTTAAAATATGTGGAATTCCCATTGCAAAGAGATAAAAATAAATGACATTGTTTTCTACATTTGAAGAAAAAAACAAAACAGACACACACACAAACACATTAATACATTCTGTCATGTCTTCCAGCCCCTTACCCACTACCAGACAGCAAAGGGCCAGAAATCTAACCTATGACACACTAACAGGTAAATGGTATGGATGGGGTGCCAGGCAACACACCCAATATGGGTGAAGCCAATTTACCTAACTGTATGTTTTTGCATTACGAGAAGAAATCACATGGCATGCATAACACCTCTGCACAGGCAGGGTGGGAGCAGAGTCTGAACCCCCAGCCCTGCAGGTGTGAGGCAATTGTGATATGCACTACACTCCTTCAGTATGCTGATGCAGAATATGTAGTCTGAGTCGTCCTGCTGAAGACCTAAGTCCTCAGAACAAGAACACTACAAGAGACTCCTAGCTGAACTAATTAAGAACTGAAATAACATGGATGAGCAACAAAAATCTGAGATATAAAAGAAAACTTAGTAATCCATCTATATATGCACACTCACACGGAGGATATAGCTACCAAAAAATTGCAAATTTGTAAAAACTGAAGTCGGTTACTTACATGTATACCAATTTCCCAGGTATGTTAGATGACCAGCTGACAGAACCTGAGAATGCTCACTGTCTGAAGACCTCGGTTATTAGACCAAAGGCAGGAATCGGTAAAATACTGTATAAATACATGTATCTGCGCTATAACTATATCATTTTGTAACCATATAATTTATTCTCGTAAATTGTGATTCTTGGATATTATTAGAAAAAAGCACAATATGCAGCATAGAACTGTTTTATTTACGTTTGATTCTAATTTGAACACGTATACAATGGGCCCTTTAACACAAAGATATTGAATTATCAATCAAGCACTAACGCTCGAGCTATTTACTACGCTTCCAAAGGTCTTAGAGCTGTTCATATTTACAGTAATTTAAAGTACGACAACATAAGCCGTACTGTCACTAATAATATCACTAACTGTTCAGTAGAGGCGTCGAATAGCGGCAATAGCAAATATCTCGCATTTTTCTATTGTATACCCCAAGAGAATAAATGGTGGGCTGGAAACAACATACACGAAATACATGGCAAACTATGATGATATTTCAGTACGTTTCAGAAAAGAAGTGTTTGGGTTTTAGACAGCGATCGACACGCAGTTTAAAGTAAGCAGACAGTGCCTCGGTGCGTTTCAGTCGTTCTGCGCTTTTTCAGAGGAGCGCTCCGCGCAGGGGAAAAGAAGGAGGAGAAGAAGGGGTGGGAGCGTGTGAGAGAGAGACTGGGGGACGAGGAGACGGGAAGAGCAGGCAGCGGCGGCGTGAGGAGCAGGAGTACCGCGATCCCGTCCATCACCACCGCATGCAGCATCGGGCATCAAGGGGTCGCCAGGAAAGCCTGCCATTCCTGCCTCACAGTGTAGAAGGAACGGTCTCAAGCGCCGCAATCGGGACCCTTTAAATGAGAGAAGAACTCCAAATAGCCGAGGTGGAGGAAATAAGAAGTGACTGCGCTTTTATTTATTAACCTCACATATAACCGTGTAGATATTAGGCTAATAATAACTTCATTTTTACGACATCCCAGCAGACTTGGATAACTGCGAAGAACGAAGCAACAGCTTACCGCTCCAAAGAAACACTTTGCAAAGTAAGATTATTTTCCTTGGCTATTTTATTTTAGTTTTGGAGAGGGAATTTTATTGTCAATTAAAGAGCTGGTATCTCTGTGTCATATAGGTAGACTTGCCTTATTGCTGCTTTGACGCAGCAGGGCGATACTTCGTAAACTAGGGTTTCCCAGTAGCGTTTTTCAATAGCAGTATGTTTAATTAACGAAATTATCACTTGTTTTTGTTTAGATTTTTGACAAAATTAATATAGACAGTCCAGCATAGATGTTTATTTAGGACACTTTAAATCGTAAGCGTGCATATGTATACATTTTTACATTCGACACGGAAAAACATTGCTTATAAGCGTGTAAAGACGCGTGTAAACGTTAAAATACACGTATTTTGGATTTTAGGCAGAGCGTCATTTAACCGCACAATAGCCGAAGAGAGAGATGTCAACAAAACTGATTTTAAGACTCCGCGTTTCAGTACTTATATTGGCTCAACAGGTTTCACATCTCATGTATTGAATCTCTATACTAACGCGTGTATAGTTTATATTTATAAATAAACTTAATACTGTTTTTGAAAGCTCTAAAACATATATCATTTTCGTTTATGATTTTGAAGTTACACTGTTTGAGAAAGCCAGTTCTAGAACAATTACTTAAAGATTGCTGTATAGTTTTATATACATTTTAAAAATGATTATTACAGTAACAGGCAATAAGCACTTAGCAATTGTATTAGACACTTTCCTTTTTGTTGTTTCAAAACTAATAATGCAAACCATTGCAAAATTATGTATAGCATAGCAGTTAAAATGTCAACGTAAATTAATCCATATATTCATCTAGCATTTTAAATGAGTGTTACTCCGCAGATCTGTTTCCACAGAAAGCCGTGAAGTTGTACAACTATAATGTGCTGTCCATAAAAACGAAATCAATATTTGATCAGCTACTCAGTATTACTCTGTCACAAGCTTTACACCTCTAATATTAAACCTTTATGATTTAGTCTCAGTCTGCGTTTAACACATAGTTAGATTTATTTTCATTGTTTCTTGGTACAGAACATAAGCTTCGCACCATGTTGTAGTCTATTCAAGATTTAATAATACTTCAGAGGATAGAGAGGCTCTGATAGCAGATCGCTTATTTGTTGGGGGGGTATGATATTGCTTAATGTTGTGTGGTGCCTGCAAATGTCAACAGCTTGAATCACTGATTAACAACTGCCTTAGAAACTTGACTTAACGTGACTTTTTTTGTATATGCTTTTTGTTTCATAGATGGTTACTGACAGGAAGATACGCTGGTTTTAAAGAAGGGTGCCCCGTTGCCCTTGCCCATAGCCAAAGTCATCATGGCAGCAGGAGTAGCAGCATGGCTCCCCTTTGCCAGGGCTGCAGCCATCGGCTGGATGCCAGTGGCCAACCTGCCCATGCCCATGGCTCCCACTGAGAGGAGCAAGCGGCAAGACGAGCTAATTGTCCTGAATGTCAGTGGGCGCCGCTTCCAGACCTGGAAGAACACCCTGGACCGCTACCCAGACACACTTCTTGGTAGCTCTGAAAAAGAGTTCTTCTATGATGAGGAGACAAAAGAGTACTTTTTTGACCGCGACCCTGATGTCTTCCGCTGTGTCCTAAACTTCTACCGAACTGGAAAGCTGCACTACCCCCGCTACGAGTGCATCTCGTCCTATGACGAGGAGCTGGCCTTCTTTGGCATCATTCCCGAGATCATCGGCGACTGCTGTTACGAAGAGTACAAAGACCGCAAACGGGAGAACGCCGAACGCCTCATGGACGACATGGAGGACAACAAAGACAGCAAGCAGCCTAATATGACATTCCGCGAGACCATGTGGCGGGCGTTCGAAAACCCCCATACCAGCACCATGGCCCTGGTATTCTACTACGTCACCGGCTTCTTCATTGCCGTCTCTGTCATTACCAATGTGGTTGAGACTGTGCCCTGTGGATCCACTCCCAATCAGAAAGACATGCCATGTGGTGAGCGGTACACTGTAGCATTCTTCTGTATGGACACGGCCTGCGTCATGATCTTCACCGTGGAGTACTTGATGCGGCTCTTCGCTGCACCCAACCGCTATCGCTTCATGCGAAGTGTGATGAGCATCATTGATGTGGTGGCCATCTTGCCCTACTACATCGGCCTGGTGATGACTAACAATGAAGATGTGAGTGGCGCCTTTGTCACGCTGAGGGTCTTCCGTGTCTTCCGGATCTTCAAATTCTCCCGCCACTCTCAGGGCCTACGCATCCTGGGCTACACACTGAAGAGCTGTGCCTCAGAGCTGGGCTTCCTCCTTTTCTCCCTCACGATGGCCATCATCATCTTCGCCACCGTCATGTTCTACGCTGAAAAGGGCTCCACCTCCAGCAAGTTTACCAGCATTCCAGCATCCTTCTGGTACACTATTGTCACCATGACGACCTTAGGGTAAGAGGATCTGTTTCCAAATTTTTTGTTGCTTGTCTGTCTCTCAGTATTCCATTTGCACTTTGTCTGAAAAGTGTCTCTTTGGCTCCAAGGGAGTTGGCAAAAAAATAGCTGACTTCAGTACAGTACAAATAAAAAGAATCCACCCTGGAGATCCTAGGTTTTAGTTAAGCACTCTTTTCACCCCCTTAAACAAGTCATGGATTATGGGATGGATCAGTGATTCCAATAAACGGGCTTGACAGTCTGCTCTTTCTGCGTATTCCTTATCTTTATCACCCTCCCTCCTCCTATCTGCCTCTTTCTCACACCCACGCACTATGAATCTCCCTCACAAACAATGTTTGTAACCACACTGTGATCAGGGATTGAGCTTCAATCGTTTCTATGTTTTCAGGGGATAGAAATTACTTCAGACTTCAGTTTGGTTTTGAGTTTCTTTTTTTTTTTTTTTACTGTTGAATTAATTTTCCATCATGTACTTTTTTATCCGGATTGAAGATATGAAGTTGTGTTTTGATACCTTTGCAGCACTAGATGGTTTTTAGGAAAATGAACGAAAAAACAAATGTTAATTTGATGGGTTCATTAAGCTGATTGAGTTTTAATGAATTTGTGTGCCTAGCAAGTATATTCACGCTTCATACTAAATGTCAGAACTTAAGAAGCCACTACACTTCTGTGAGTGCCAGTTATCCCAGCCACCTGTTAGCACATGAAATTATGTAACTGCAAAGGATCTGGACAAAGAAGTTTTTATTTTTTCTTCAGATTTTCTAAAGGATCACATGCAGATGCACATACTGTACAATTTCAGGTCTTTTAATTGCTTTGTATTTGCTTGAGAAAATTCTTTTGTTTGGTTGTAGATGTTACACGCTCGCATATTTTTGTTTTTACTGATAGAAACCATACAAACTATTTGACAGGCTGACAATGGAAGTGTTGCCTCGAAGTGATCTCACATTGCATTTGAGTAGCATCCAGTGCCATCGTTACATAAAGAGTCATCGATAAAGCACAAGGGGCAGAAGTGGGTGTGATCTGCTGTATCCACTGACTAATACTTCCCTACGTTCTCCGTGCTGCTTACCTGGGACTGGACAAGATGTTTCATTAGATCCGGCGATGCTTGCAGAGGAAACCACGAGGGGTTTGCTCTGATCAAAGGAGTTTGACTCCTGCGTGGGTTTCGCATCCTTCGCTAACGGGAAACAAAGCATCGGCGACGGAGAAAGCGGCAGTCGCGGTATGATGGATTACTGCACATTTAGCCCCTTTCTGGTGGAATCGCTACTTTATGTGTGTTCTGAACATATGCTACGTTTTGTGATTCCGGTGCTTTGCATCTCATGAATATGGTAGCAGTTACGTTTTGGAAGGGGGGGAAGCACAAGCGTGCACACCCACACAGACCTCAGAGATAAAAATAGGCTTGTCCAGGAGCAGTTTCTAAGAGCCAAATGAGACGGAGATGTGGGCCAGTTCATCAGCATTCTGCCCTGTGTCCTCGCAAAGCAGAGAGTGTTATCATATGCACCTCGAGGGAGCTGTGGTTAAAACACACCTTCCAAGGGAGCCACATGACTCTCGAAGAAACTTCAGTTTTATGCTTCATGAAATCATCTTTGACTGTTCTTTTTAAGGTACCTTTTAATTGTATTTCTATTTTATTTACATAATTTGCCGTGCTTAGCTGCATAAAAGCATTGTGTGAAACGAAAATAGCCTGACAGTTATACAGGTACCCTATAAACAATGGCACTGGTGCGATCTGTTCTTCCTACTAATTCCCGTTTCCTACAGAAAAGCTTATAGTGTCATCCACCATGTAATTTATGCCGTGCACTTGATTACATTTTACACGTTGGTTCCATGACCAGGGAAGAGGGGTGGAATTGCATGCAGGGAGCAACCTTCCCAGGCATGATCTCTTTAAAATGAATTAAAAGCTTTGTGAGGACTGGTTGAATTGGAGATCCATCCCAGACTGAACCGGTATAGATTGTTAATAAAATGGATTCTGACCTTTGAAGGAAGGGCATTTGTGCTCATTGTCATTTTGCTGGAAAACAAAAAAGGTTCCTGCAGGTTACAAAAGGTGTAATCAGGTGTTGTTGGCTTGTTTGTATGTTTATGCAGGGAATGTTTAGTTAGTGTATTCTATCCAAGGTAACTGATCATTAGTAGAACTGGAGATTGTACTGAGGGGCCAGTTGCAGGAACATAATACCTAGTAGGAACGTACCTGAGCTCATATCAGTAATTTTTTTATCCAGCTTCAATGACTGCTTTTTGGATTATTTGGATTGATGCCTTTACTTTTTTTTTAATTGTAAAAAGAGACTAATCTCCAGTATTCCATGACAAAGGTACGTTGTTTTTTTTTTAAAACTATGCATGATGCTTAGTCACTAGAACTACTATGTAAGTGTAACATGAATGGTTAATTAACATTACTAGATACATTCCAACAAAAAAATTGTGATCTACAAGAAACATCACCTATGGTGCAGTGCGCAATGCAGTCGTAGGGTGCTAGCCAGGTCCATAGGTCTCATATTAACATTGGGGGGCAGGTATATCGGGGTCAGGGTGTGATGTCACATCGCTTTATACGGCGATTCCGTAGTCGAGCTGTATGCAGTTCTTTTTTCGTAAACTACTGCTGTTATACTTATAATATTTAAAGTGAAATTTATCTTTACATTTTACTGTTATTCATCTTTACTAACATGGTCGTTTAAGTGTGGTAAGTCATGCCAAATATGCGGTAATTATTAAGATTATGCACAATTTGCGATATTCCACCACGAATGGCACTGTGTGAATTAACTGTGGAAAAAAAAACTCAGTTCGGGGTCCACTATGATGCCCCTGTCACTGTCCTGCACTCTGTCTCTCTCACAAACACATCCTATATAGCAAAAATCAAGGTAGTTGCAGTTTGCACAATCAAATAAGATAATATCGACAAGACGATTAAATACCACCATTTCACATAGCCTTTTATTGATTAACTGTCAGTAATGATACAAGTTTACATACAAAGCCGCACCGTGCTTCTGCACTCACCGCTCTCTATATGTTGTCTCTGTACTCACGGCCTGTGCTGCGAACTATTTCCAACAGAAAGTTGCTAGATGACGTCATATGATTATTTGAATATTTATGATGTTATCATGTCTCTTTCACGTTCAGCTAACAGCCACCACATTGTGTTCGCTTTTCTCCTACTCTTATTTTAAAGCAGCTCAAAGTATTTCATTTATTATTATCTATTATCTAGTCGCTTTTTGAAAAAAACGTCTTTTTCTTTCTTTAATTTAGATTTTTGTGAGTCGATTAGTATGTTTTGATAATGATACTAATTGCTTGCATTACTTGCTGTGCTAACAATGTCACATTTGTGGGTTGGTTTCCCAGGGAGCAAACAAATAGTGACCTTCCCCTTTACCCTAAGTGGCTTTGGATAAACGCATCAAATAAAAAACCTAAGTACTGGTAAAATTCAGTGAGACTACTGGTCCATCTGGACCGTAGAATGGCATGTGTGATTCAATAGCTGTCTACGATCAAACCGGGCAGAAGGAGTATTTAAACTGGGAATTTGCTTCACTTCAGGCACATTATCTCTTTTGTTCTGTAGGTCATTGAAGGGATATTAGCAGGCACCTTTACCCAAAGTGACATACAATCGACAAAAAAATTGCCAACCAATCCCTGGTGCAATTAAGGTTAAGGGCCTTGCTCTAAGGCACAACGGTGAAATCAGTCTGCTGACCATAGGGTGAACCTACAACATTATGATCACAAAAACAGCATCCTCACCCGCTTAGCTTCTGTTATGTATATTAGACATCACTCTGAACTCACAGTGATTTCCCTTTGCACTTATATTACATTTGACTTATAAATTAGTTTTGTGACTACCAAATAATGTATGTAAATGTAAGAGTAAATAAAAGTAGACATGAGTTTTTCAAAGCTGCTATGTTTTATTCCTTGTTAAATTAAGGCTTTTTAAAATAAAAATCTGAATAAATAGTGAAAACTTTAAAATAGACAAGTATTTTTAAGCATTGTAGATGTGGAACATTATTTGTAATGTCCTTGTTTAATCTCAAGACTCTTCCTCACAGTCCTTATGTGATAATTGGGCTGGCACAGTATAATTACCTCTGCATTAACCCCGCATCTGAAAATACCATTTCACATGCTGCAGCCCTTGATCTGGCACTCATTTGCTCATTTTCTGCCGGGACTTTGCGGTCCCTCTCCCCGTCCCTGCAGCTTCACGTGACTCGTGCCAGCCTCCGCCATGCCGAGAGGGCGGCCCAGCGGGGCTCCACAGGTCTGCTACTAAACACACCCGAGAGCAGAAGCGAGAGCGGGAATGGGAGCGAGAGAGGGAGCGGGAGCGGGAGTGAAAGCGGGAGCACGAGTGGGAATGGGAGTGATTGGGATTGGGAGTGAGAGCAGGAGCGAGAGCGGGAATGGGAGCGAGAGAGGGAGCGGGCGCGTTGTGAAAGCGGGAGCACGAGTGGGAATGGGAGTGATTGGGATTGGGAGTGAGAGCAGGAGCAAGAGCGGGAATGGGAGAGAGAGAGGGAGCGGGAGTGAAAGCGGGAGCGCGAGTGGGAATGGGAGTGATTGGGAT
>JAODKN010000104.1:8091026-8108989 GCA_026774425.1 Petrocephalus zakoni | reverse complement strand
AGCGGGAGCACGAGTGGGAATGGGAGTGATTGGGATTGGGAGTGAGAGCAGGAGCAAGAGCGGGAATGGGAGCGAGAGAGGGAGCGGGAGTGAAAGCGGGAGCGCGAGTGGGAATGGGAGTGATTGGGATTGGGAGTGAGAGCAGGAGCGAGAGCGGGAATGGGAGCTGGAGCGAGAGTGAGAGCGGGAATAGGAGCTGGAGCGGGAGTGAGAGCGGGCAACAGACGGCTGCTTTTAACCTTGCTCCTTCACCAAAGGTCCTTGCGGTGGAATTTTTTATCGAGGGCCGCATCCCCCCAACGCCTGCCCCCTACTGCACACATTTTTATGCTCTGACCGGTGAACGGCAAGGCCACGGATCCTCACGTGTGCCAGCCTGCCAGATTTTCCCAGCCGCCTCAATTATCTCCAGCACCTGATTATAGCTGCACTAGGCTTTGCGCTTAACATGCTTAGAAACAGGTGGATTAGCCTTAATGGGAAGTTGTCAGATGCAGCGCATTTGCTCGGGATTAACAAGAGATCTGCAGCTTTTTTAGGGCGGTTTGTGGACTTTGCGTGCAAATGTACAACAGCGTTCCTGGTGGTTTAGCATTCCTGCCTTAGCAGCCGCAGAAAAAGCCCCCTTTATTTTTTGTACATCGTTATCTTCCAGCTAGTATGCGAAATAAATCCAGAATAGTGTGGCTTTCACTCTGATCTTGCACTGGCGCGTGTGAGAATCTATAGTGAGAGAGATGCTTGTCGTGTTCGGGCACCTGAAAAAAATATGACGGACATCATTAAACGATAAAGTGTGTTAAGATTGGAGCGGTGTTAGGCATCATGTCCGTGCGGGCCCATCAGTGATACGTCATGCATTTAAATAAGACAGAGTGGCACCTGTCCAACTCCCTGCAGTGGACCTGGCCAGTTCCAGCAGCCAGAATGAGAGGAGAGTGAGGCAAGAGATGGCTAAACATGGATGTCACAGACTCTGGCCCTAGTTGCAACCTACAGTGTTACCCTCTGTCATGCCTAACCGGTTCCGCAGGGCAGGAGGATGAAATGGAGGTACGATAGGAGTAGGTGGGGATAATGGGAAGGATATTTTGGTTAATAACGACATAAGCCATCTTTAATTTTCAGTGGTGTCCTCTGGATATTTAGCCTCGTAAGTGGAGATGGGTTAATTTTGCATAGCCTGAAGTAAGTAGCATAGGGATTAAGGATTTGGGCTTACCAAATTCAGGCTGTTGAATGCGTGCCTTCTTCGGTTTCTGCTAGAGGTATGCTAATGAATAAAGTGTAAATCTATAGCCCGGTTCAGTTGCCTCTGAAGAATAGTGTTGACTGTTGAGATAGGCGCAAGATATGGACCGTGTCTTTCCAGAGCGGAGCACCGTGTGTGGCGGTGGCTGAGAGGATGACGTGGCTGCCTTTTGGCCACACTGTTAGCGTCATTATTGACACAGAGATGGAAGAGGTCATCATCGCCTCCTACAGGTTTAGCTGTCACATAATAAATCACAGGGGTGACACTCACTGATGGTTGTGCTACGTGATAAATGATAATAATAAATCCAGTCATAATTTATTATAGTGCCTCTTTTGGCACTATTCGGTTTCAGTTGTACTAGGACATCTAAAGTGTATTATTTCCTATGAAAGGCATTGATCCTTTGACGTTTGGCAGTCTGGAAAAATACACAAACCAGAGATTACATGTGATTACTCTGGTGCAGCAACACGCTATACTAAGAATTCATTATTTTTGGTGTATTGTTTCAATATGGTCAGGCCAATGCGATTAAGCTTTTTATGCCTGAATATTAAATTATTGCTACAGTATTTAGGTTATTATTTAGTTGTCATGAACACGTGACCTTGATGTCCGTATTGCTACAAAGGATGTAGAAAAAGTATTTGTGTTTTTATCTGGAGTAAATAGCATATTGGAATGACATGAGAATGGGGACAGTGATAGGTCTAAAACAAAAAAGGTGTGCCCCATTTTGACATAAGACTGAATCAATTAACACACCTCGCAACTTCCTTTCTTTCAAAGCTATTTTAAGCACATATATGCCCAGCGGTGCTTTCATTTGTTATCTGCCTTCTTCACTGCTCATTCTGGGGTGACAAAACCAATTGTACTGCCAGAATCAGTCTGCCGTGGATTAATGTCTGTCTGATTGTTTTTTGCTGCATAGACCAGTGCTTTGTGTTTTTTGGACAGCATCAGATGCTTTTATTCGAATCAGCCATGTCGTACTTTTTTCAATTTAATGCCGATTGCAACTGGAAGCAGTCAGGTAATGGTAACTTTCTCAGGGATCAAACAATAAGATTATCACTCTTACAGCAATAAGTCAAGCAATTCATCCCTTACAATGTGCTTCTTTCGTTTGTTTGGTGAGCAAGATAATCTAATAGGGTCAGCAGTTTGTATAATTTGGTAAGCAGATCTGATTTGGGCCCCATCCACTTTAACAATCTTTGGACCTTCCCCTTAGAGGGACATTGAAATGAAAAATTCTTTGAAAACATTGTTGCCATTCAGTTGGGAATGGATAACAAAGCCACTTCTAAAGCTGAGTAACACTGATAATCATACTTCTCATTCAGACCAGCTTGGAAGGCGTTGCCCTGGGGCTTGTCCCATGAAGTTTAGGGCATGCATGTTCCCGCTCACATAATCTTTGACACCAGTTCACCTAATGGCATGTCTTCGGACCACGGGTGCAAACTCCACAAGCATATAGCTGTGGCAATCAAACCCCGTAGCCCTGGGGTTGTGAGGTAAGAGGGCAACACACTGAGCTAGTAGAACAATATAATGCCTACAGAAAAGATGACAGTGACAGTGGATTAGCAGAATTAGTTACAGGGAGAACTGCACCATTATGCCTCCACACTGCTATGGGGGGCTAATCAGCAGAAATTGGTTGCAGTCATTGCTGTTAAAGTGGTGTGACCAGTTACTGAGCACAAGAGAGCAATTAGGTTTTATATGGGCGCATTGGGTGTTGTATAGCTATTTACTAAATAAATAGTAATAATAAATTTACAAAATTTTTTGTTATTTTTGAATTTAGATTCCATTAGTAACATTCAGTTTTGGTTGGTCTTATACAATTCAGTGATAAAAATATACTATGTACACTCAATATAGCAAATTAATATGCATAAAAGAAGGTCATATTCTTTTTGTATTCAGCTGTAAATATCGCCATGCAAAATTTGTTAGGATTATCATCATTGTTAAATAAGGATTTATGCCAAAATACAAAGACATTGAACCATGTACTCAAGGCGTCATTTTTTCAGCTGGGTGCATGAGGTCAGTTGTAATTTAATTTCATAGATATTCCTGACTCAAGCCATGGCAGGCCAAGTTAATTTCTGAATTAATGAGGCTAGTCGTGCTTCTCTGTTTGAGCTCAAATTTGTCAGTTTTGAAGCCATGCGTGAGCTAAATCTTGAGAAACCACGTTCACGTTTCCCTCCGTTCGGTCATCTCTTATTTTCCTTTCATTGCACGCTCTCTGTATTACAGAAATGACCTTGCCACTGTGACTTCGTGTTTAACATGTGTGACCAATTTTACTTGGTCCACAAACTCCGCATTGACCTTATCTTGGATTCATAGGAGATGGATGTTATTTGAGGAAAATGGGAGGTACCATATCCAAGTTTGACATCTAATACTATTAAATTGTTTTTACCAGTGAAATATACACTATCTTTAAAAACAGGATGCATAAATTCCATTGTAGGAGATGAGTCATTGTCTCCATTAATTTGTTTTATTCTGTATAACATGTATTCCTTATTGTTACATGGGGGTCTTTTGGATAAATTGAGAGATTCATTGCAAAGACTGGGCTCACTTACTTATGTTTATGGAAGGAATCCTAAAAGTTATGTATGATAGGTGAAGGGCCACATGCTCAACAGAAACATATGCACAAGATTAAATGTTTTAGTCACTGCAAACTTGGATTTCTGTAATGTTTCCATCTTGTTTACAGTCATTGTATTATGCTAACATTTATATCGGTGTTTGCTTTATTCCAATTATTTTCTGTGTGGTTGATTTATTTATTATACAGAACACTTATACAGAACTGTTTGCCAACATCACAGAATTAACTTTTTGAAATTCATGGCTGTGTTGTTTAAAGTTATTAGGAGTTTTAACTAAAATTGTTAAGAACTAGCAGAGGATGACATTTTGCAGGTGTTGTTGTTTACTATATTATAAGCAATTGCTTTGCCATTATTAAAATCTTTCAAGCAGCTATGGGCACTTTTTAAGTTGTGATGTCACAAGGCTCAGGGGACCCAATGATAAAAACACACAGAATGAAGGGCAAAACTGTGTGTGGGGGATTTTGCAAAAAATGAACAATAATGGCAACCAGGATTCTGAGCCTGCCATTTCCATCGTCTTTGCTCAGTTTAGCCCCAATCTGGAAGCTCTGGGGTAGAGTTAATCTTGGACGTTATTCTGCTGGTAGTAAACAACAGCATACCTGGCTCTTCTCACTAATAGAAGGAGATTTTCAGATCACCATGTAAATGCTTTGTGAATGAGGTCAGAAATTCGCAGCATATAGCAATAGCCCCACTGTTTGCCTGTGACAATGAATGTGACGCATCTGTTTCTGTCTAACCTTGCGTAAAGAATGTGTGGGCTGCATAAAACGATTCTGCGTTTCGTCCCTGCATGGCTCAGCAGCACTACCAAAAACGACGATTAGCACATTTTCACAAATGAACGATTGCCAAGTGATGAGTGCTGCAGTAGATAAAAAACATCCCTCGTGAGTTATTCACTCATACTCTAGTTGGCGTCATGAATGTCTTGAGTCTTATTCATTCAAAGGTAGCAAACAGGCTTTGTGTCATTCAGCCATGTGGAGGTCAGTGTGCTACAATAGTCAAATTACAGGAATAAATAGTCTCATTTTATACATATAGTATGTCTTAAAACGTAATTAACTCAATTTAATTCTGAAGAGACAGAAGCTTAGGTGTATCTGTGCTGCTGGGTTATGATAGGAAACAGCCAACTCGCTGATAATTGAATGAATATCCAGTCCAATAAGTTTTAATAACTTTAGGCCTAACTAACTTTTTGCATTTTAATGTTTCACTGACAAAATTCCTCTTTATGCAAGTCTACAACGATTCAATTCAGTCTTTTGAGAGTGAGACATCTATCAATTGAGGTCAGCTCAGTTGGTATCTGACAACAATAAAGATTCCCTCTCAAGGCATGGTACATGGGGTACAGGACACTAGAATACGTTGAATTCATACAGGAAAGTCTTTATGAGTGAACAGCAACAAATTCAAAGAAACACTCTACTAACTCTACTAACGTGCAAAACTCGCTGTGTATTCATTGTGTAAGGCCACAATCAATAAGAGGATGAAATGTTTGTCCCAGTATCTGTGCACAATTTTCAGGTAAACTAATAAAAAATTATCACGCAGAAGTACTAGACATACTAAAAAGCATACGAGAAAAGGAAAGAATATCAAAAATAGTATCAATCAAATATAACTATTTATTTCTCAACCTCAGTCTTGGTTGAATGAGAATAAAATTAAGTGGTGTTGAGGAGAGAAATTGACAAGAAAAAATGGTAAATCATATGAATAGGCTTGTAAAACCTCATTTCCATTACATATTGAATCTTACAAAACAACAGAAAATTCAAGGCATCTTCTCTCAGTCACTGTTTGTGTTCCAAGGGAACAGAACTCAATGTCTCCGACACTGATTTGAGTTTAAAATATATGCAAATGAGCAGTGCCAGCTATAATTAGAAGACGGCGTTTACGCCTTACACTTGCGTGTGCAGCACTGGTGTTTTTAACAAAATGCTGAGGAAACAAGCATGTTAGTGGAGTCGTGGCTGGGTGAATCATTCTGGAGATACTGTGTGTTAGCTGCCCTTCTGCACTCAGCATGGTCTGTGACATATCAGGAGTGACTATGCTGCAAATCGCCCAATTCCACTCTGTAGAACTTCCGTAGTGTAAGTGTTTTTGTGTAACACTGTGACCTGTACTTGGAAGAATCTTCGTCTTCTGGCTCTTCACAAGGATCTACACACCGGGCACTCAATATCGTGCAGCATTAGGCCTGTCCGTCTTCATCATTGTTGCATTTTAGCTGATGCCCTTTCCTATAACAGCTTGCAGACCTTTCATTGCAGACATCTAGGTTTGTTGTGAAGGTAAATGACTTTGCTCCAGGGCCGTTGAGTCACTGTTACTGTGGCACAGATGGTAACAGAACCCTCAATCTCTAACCCATGATATCTAGTTCTTAGCTGATCTGTTGAGGCCCCATTCTGGCATTGATGAAACAGGAAGGTATTCTTCTGGGGGCAATGGAGATGCAGTGAGGTGGCAAGGGGCCACTTGAGTTTGGCAGCATGATGAGAGCCTGTAGCATTTCTTCAGGGGTTGCTGCTGTGCCCACACAAACAAAGGAAATTCCTAAAAGCGAGCAATAAGCTATGGGTATGTTATGTTCAGGTATAAGGTTGCAATATCTGGTAAAAAGGCTTTCCCAGGATGACCAGGCGACAAAGCAGGGGTCACCCTGAGTGGGATGCCAGGGCAGCACAGGACACACATACATACACAGTGGTCAGTTTACAGTCATCTTTGGACTACATGAGAAAAACTCATGCAAAGCCAATAATAAAGCAGGTCATGTAACAAAGCCAGTGCGCTACGCGACACGGTGCTGTGCAAGACTTTGTATGTGCTTAAAGGGAATGCAGTGTGCTGATAGACGCAGCCCAGCTCGTCTCAGTGATTCCCCCAGGATGGTAACCCAGAACTACTCATACCAAAGGAGGGACACGCAACAGTCTGGCTTCATCTGCAAACTGTTGTTCATGTGGCTGCACTCGGGCACAAGGAGCTTATAAATGGCTGCAAGTCATATAGGAAAAAATGACTACACCACTCCCAGTTATTGAACAGGATAATCATAGTGTAATGACAGCTCAATTAATAAACCGGATTCCCATGCCCTTCCAGCAAAGTTGAGCACAGCAGAACTGATGCACATATATAAAACTGACATCCTTAATCACTTAAAAATGTATGCCATAACAATAAGGCTATTGGATGATGTTTTCATCATCCACTCATCTTCTGCTGCTCTTCTAATGTCAGGTTGCGGGGGCAGCAATCTAAGCAGGGATGCCCAGACCTCCCTCTCCCCAGCCATCTCCTGCAGTTCCTCCTGGGGGGAATACCAGGGTGTTCCCAGGCCATGCGAGAGATATAATCTCTCAAACGTGTCCTGGGTCTACCCCAGGGTCTCCTCCTGGTTGGACATGGCTGAAGGACCTCCCCATGGAGGCATCCCGGAGACATCCTAGACAGCTGCCCAAACCACCTCAGCAGGTTTCTTTCGATGTCGAGGAGTAGTAGCGCTACTCTGAGAGCCTGCAGAACTGTTTTCCAGACCAGAGTCTGGTGAAAAGGTTGTTGTTCAGGTGGATTGTGTCCCTGCTGCCTCAGGCTGCCTTGTTCCCGCACTGTCTGAAATAAATGTTTTGCAGGGGGCTATGAGTAGAGCAACACTTGCCTGGCACCTCTCACCCCGGGCATTTCCAGAGTGCAGTAGCGTCCAGCCCCTCTCCAGGAGTTTGGTTCCAGAGTTGTGCATTGAGAGAGCCTGACTAGGCGTTATCTCTCTACCTGCCGCACTAGCTTAGGCTTATGGGTGTATAGATACATAAAATTTAGTGTACAGAGGAGAGAGGCTGGGTATATTGGGAGCAGGATGTTGAGGATAGAGCTGCCAGGCAAGAGGAAATGTCTAATAGGTTTATGGATGTGGTGAGAAAGCACATGCAGGTAGTTGGTGTGAAAGAGAAAGATACAGAGGACTGAAGGAAATGGAAACATATGATCCGCAGTGGCTCCGGGAAAAGCTGGAAGTAGAAGATTGGCACACTAAATCCCGTGTTCTACAGTCTATAGTCACATATCTGTAGCAATAAACACTTCTATAGTTGTAATTTTTTTTTCAGATTGGTCTGGCAAGAAGCACCTTAAATGCCATACGAGAAAGCAGAGTCTTTTTCTGCCATGCTCCAGTAATACAGACACTCAGTAACTGAGGATCGGCCCACCATCGCCCCCTGCCTTTGAATGTAACCTCACCCACATCATACTGGAGCACCAAGGCCCTCCCTGCAGGTGGTGGGTCCACAGGAGGCTAGACCCATGAGACTCTTTCAGGATCTGCCTGGCCTGACCCCCCAAAGCAGGCACTTGGCCCTCCACCAGGGAGAAGTGCCAATTCATGGAGGAGTGCTCTTTTCTCTTTTATTAATATACAGTAACTATAGGTTAGACTATATATATTTAAGAGGCGGCTAGGACCCAAAAACCAGCTTTAAAATTATTATTAAGCTTTAGAATTATGTACAACTGGTCTTTCACCACAAAATAATTATGCAGTGTCTTACCAGAAATAGCTTTGATATAAATATATCCTGAAGAGAAAAAGCATTGCCTTCTTGCAGACAACACCATACTCATGATGTATCACAAACCACAAAAAAAAAATGAGTAAGACCAGCCTCTCCTATTCACCACTCTTTTTCTTGTTGATCTCAAAAATATTGCTGCTGTTGGCCTCAGTTCTAGCACACTAACATGGGCTGCAAATAACTAATAGTCGCTTCCATGGTCACTTCAATGAAAAATTAACAATACACTTGTCCAAATCAGACAATGACAGTGTAAAAAAGGACAAACTGCTTGACTGTTGGTCGCTAAGAACCAGGCACTTGAAAGAGCAAACAGCTGAAGAGCTGCACATGTACTGAAGAAGCACTGCAATGTAAAATAAACTAATTCAAAATCAGATAATAAATAAAGCTTGAAACACAGTGTCAAATGGAATGACCAACGTACATGTGAAGTAGTCTAAGTCAGTGTAGTAACTTAGAGTTTACAGACTCATCTAAACTACCCCGAAATGAACAGTAACATGAAGTGTAAAGACGCCTCAGATGTGATACAACACCTGCAGAACCAGCCAACCAAGACCAGTTATTTCCAAAGCAGCGGAAGTAGCAAACCAGCATCCACCATGAGCCCACTTTTCTTCATATCAGTAAATCAACAAGACTTATAACGATCTCACAAGACCAATCATTTGGCATCAGTTGCCTACTAAAAGGGACAGACTCTCACTATTACCTGACCATTTCCTACCTTAAAGGCACAGGTCTCATTTATCATGCAGGTCCTGCACCGTTACATTGGTATAAGAGCGTGACTGAGGAAATGTGGCACACTGGCTCTTACGGTCACTGTACACAGTGTACATGCTTTCCTGGAGCACAGGGAGAAACGGCATGGTAGAGGAGTTCACAGTAATTTATATTTCATTTATATTTTATAGTCCAATTTTTGCAAGATTTTGTAGCATTAATTAATTTGTGGTTTATATTGCGGCATCTTTAGATTATAATACTTCTTTGTGTCATATGACAGCACAAGATGTTCAGATGAATTCTGTTTTTTACCTGATTTTTCCTACCAATACCATTTCCTATCAGTCTCTTTTGGACGGATATTGATCCCCCCCCTCCCCCCAACCATTATTCTTG
Source organism: Petrocephalus zakoni (assembly GCA_026774425.1). NCBI lineage: Eukaryota > Metazoa > Chordata > Actinopteri > Osteoglossiformes > Mormyridae > Petrocephalus > Petrocephalus zakoni. The sequence goes on along the minus strand of JAODKN010000104.1, from coordinate 8,099,342 downwards.
CAGCTACATCAGAACACTATTGGTGCCCTTTCTTAGTAAGGAAAACATCACATGTGAGGTATAAAATAAATTGTAGTGTGATTACAATTAGCCTGGGGGTATTGCTATATCGGTGCTGGAAATGTGATAGACAGATACCACAGCAACACAGCTATGGGTGTAATATGATTCCGGCAGCAGCGGAAATGCACAAGTCTAAATTTAGTCCTCTTTAAAAGCATTTACTGAAATAAAATAAGACAGAAAACATTCTGAACAGAGATAACCAAAATCAAAGTATGATTAATACAAGTATGCAATAGTAGATTTCAGTAACTAGGTACAAGCCCCTGTCTGCAGGCAATAAAAGGGTAACATAAAAATGTTCTTGAAAGCTTTACAAAAATCAGCATGACCCTTTTTGCAGTTTAATAAATCTGTTATTCATATGGAGTGACAAACGGCACGAAAGCTTGTAATTTTTGTGCATTTTGCAATAATGGGTTCAGTGCTCATAAACACACACAAAATAATTTATGTTATACAACAAGTGCCTCTGTTGCATGTGATGAATGTTTGTTATTCTGGATCATTCAGTCTACATCCCCCAAGGGCTCTCTGCTGATAGAATGTGAGGATATCAGATGTTCATTAACGCCTGCATATTTTTTTGACTTTAAGGAACAAGTATTGGTACACAGTCAGCCCATAAGCATCCGGCCTTTCCAGCAAGCTAATTTTTACATACACGCCCACATGTATGTACACATATATAAATTTGTAGATATGTAGGGATTTATGGCTACATATTTTAATTCTAAAAATGCTTGTTTTTTTAAAGTTAAATCTCAATATGCCTACTTTAATTGGTGGCTTTTTTAGAATATGCCAGTCACCTCGTGCATGTTACTGTGGAAACAGACTGTAAATGAGGGTCGTTCTGCAAGTGTTGCCTATTGTTAGCCCATGCATGGTGAAAGTGGCTTCTGCAATGTCAGTGTATTTGTGCATCGGCATCATTTGGAAAGACAACATCCTTTCAGTCCTTAGATGGTGCTAACCTTAAATTTGCACTCTTTGGCACTCTCCAGCGTTTGTTCAGTTTGGTGTAATTAGAGGTAGCCATGATTACGGTACTGCTGCTGCACTCAGGAGCTAATCGACAAGTTCACTTATGAGGCCAGCGATTTGAACTGACTGCTTCTATTAGTGCAGGAGACTCTAAATGGAGCCATTTTCTCATAAACCACAGGAAATCCAAACAGACAGTGAAGGTAAGTGATTCCAAAGAATGCTTTTTGCCGATTTTGCAGACCATAAGAATCGCTTTGCTGTGCCAGCATTTTCCCTTTGATTTTTAGTTTATTTATTTATTATTATTTACATTTATTATTTTACTTTACCTCATTAGTCACACCTAATGCAGTTAAAGCCTTCTAAAAAGCCTATATTCTCTCTTCTTGATCAGTGTTTTTTTTTTTTTTAGTTATACTCTCCCTTGCAATCAATAGTTTGCCTTCAGCCGCGAAAGTCGAAGCGCAAAGCGGCGAGGGACGACTGTACTTTATTATCACTGACATAAAAATAAACAGAACGAAACACTTTTCAATTATAAACTCCTATTGGTAATGAAATTAGCGTTGACGGATGATATCAGTTGCTTTACATCAAAACTTGAAACGTGCATAACACTTAAATTAATATTTTAGATATACAGTCGTCCTCGCCACTTCACACTTCGACTTTCGCAGCTTCACTCTATCGCGGTTTTTTCCAATACAGTACTGTGCTCATTAAAACATATACAGTACTGATCGAGACAGTTAAAATGAAACAGCACGCTCGGTTGTCTGAGTCACTTATATCCTCTTCCTATCCTAGCCACTGACTGGCTCAGCCTCACGCAAGTTCGCTTCTCTCGTACACGCTTCTACATCCCTACGCATCGGAAGCATCTTTGCTCTTGTGTTTGCGATTTCTGAGAACTTTTATCTAAGCCCCACGATGGCTCCTAAACGTGTTGCTTCTTCTAATTTTCATAGGTTAGTGGTTCTGTGTAAGAACTGTGTGTGTGTGTGTGTGTAATTAAGTGTACAATAATAATAATAATATTACATATTATTGGCATAGGAAAAGCATGATTCCAGAGGAGTTCTCTGAGTTTAGTGTAGATCCAGGAGACGTTCAAGTTCATGCACTCAAGACAAACCAATAAAGGGTGGGTAAAAGATCTAAAAATCAAACCAAAATTAAACACAGGGATTACAACTTAAGTATATAACCTAATATAACCTAGCAAAGCTTACTGTTGATTTTAAATAGACCCTAGACCCAGTCCTTCTTGGATAGAATGCAGGTGGCGATACCGGTAGGTAAGTTGGGAAGAACAGACAAGTTTTGCTTTTAAGTTCAGCTACCATGGACTGTATTTTATAAGCCACATAAAATTTAACAAGAATTAGAAAAATGTTGCATTCTTGTACTTCAGGGTTTAATTTTTTTACTTGCAGCTATGCTTCCCCAAATGGCAGGTGAGTATAGGGGACCACTAACATGTAATAACGTATGCCAGCGTATGGCGGCCTCCTGGTAAAAATTGAATAGGGCAGCTTTATTGTTTGTGGATATCATCAGTTTAAAAGCAGCCCAGGAGGTGCAGCAGCAAGCAATGACTAGAGGACATTAAAGGCTTGAGTTTACTCAAAATGTCTAGTTGTCTTGCTGCCACACAAGAATCTAATTCATTTTTCCTACAGTTACTTACTGTTATTATCTCTAAAACATTATAATAGGAACTGTGCAAAAATATGGCTTGAATGATCTCATACCCACATTCACACTTTCAAATATATAGTAATGGTTTAAAATAGGGTTTTTTGTGAGTTTCAAAGATGGGAGAATTACACACAGACAGAATTTCACAATAGCCATCAGAGACGAGTATGACTAATGAAAATCAAGGAACCAAACTGAACATAGCCGTCAGGCAGCATCAGGTCTTCTCATGGCAGAATAACTTCCCTTTTAAGGGATTAATGTCGCATACATTTCTTTTGTCCAAGCAATTAATTTTGCGCTAATAATATTGAAGATGATTGCCTGAGCCATCCACTTAAAGTAAATACAAGACAGGGAGCAATGGCTAATTATTTCAAATCAATTTTTCTGATTTACTGATGTGCTGTTTAATCTAATTTACAGCTAGTGCTCTGTCACTGTCCTTGTCCTCGAGCACTCCCCCAGGGCCCCGCCCCCCCCCACCCCACAAACTAGTGGCATTGATCTGAAATATGATTTGGGGTCAGCTAGTTATAAGGAATGAAGAGGCCATCTTGGTACAGAAACTGTTAAAGGCATCACTCTGCCGAGCCTCTTCAGTGCTGTGCTGCATTCTGGCTCGTTCTCACTACGTCACTTTTCCCCTACAGTGTAGATGTTGATGTAAGGACATGTTTGTCCACGAATTTGTCTTTCTCTCTCAAGCTCAAGTTTTTGACAGCTAATAATAGCAGGTGTCTTGGAAACAGTGTCTTTTTGCCATCAGTAGCACACAAGCCCAGTGAGTGGCATATCATACCATAGAGGACAGGTACTAGTTGGGTCTTGAGTTGAAAAAAAAAGTTAAATGAATAATGTTGGCTATCTCATACAAACTATCTCAGAAAAACAAAACAGTGCATGTCAAGGTCTAGGATATATCAGATGGTAAGCTAACATTCGGTACTCATAGTCGACATATTAAATGCAGAAGAAAAGGGATAAAGATCTGACTTTAGGCCAAATCATTATGGCCAGAAGAATGCATTAAAGTCCGATGTGCACCTGCCCTTTGTGGGTGCTGTCGATGGTCTAGTATATTTCATAACTTGATATGCAGCATTTGTACTAAATAGTGAACACTTCACTGTGGTCATATTGTATTGGCTTATGGTGTGTTTGTGCGTGAAAATGAAATGAAATTGTGACCACTGGTTTCTGCTGTGATAAGCAAATGATCTGGGCAGCAAAATTACCCAGGGGAAGGAAAACCAATGCAATATGCCAGCATTCTAGTTCCATTAACCCATTCCAGTTGCTTAATCCATTATCCTCCGGGTATTCCCCTGCAATTCCATTAAGTACCTATCTCAAGTGTGCAGTGCAAATGAAATGCCATTCCAAGGACTGAAACATGTGCCTATCTCTTTAGGTCCAAGCCCTTGTATCCTCTAAACCTCTATATTCATAAAACATAAAGTTCCATTCTTTGATAAGAATGAAAACCTTATGGAATTTTAAATTAAGACTCACAATGACCTCAGTTTTTGCACTTCTTGGTATCAACCTAATCTGTGAGCGTACTGACTGCTTGGAAATCCAAAGACATTCTGAAGGTGGCCTATGCACAGTGCACAGGTTGTATGACTATCAACAGATGACATTTTTGGTTTTGGCAGCGTTTCCCTGTGCACGGATGCCGATGTTATATTTAGAATAATCAAGTCAGAGAAAAAAATGTTGCGTGCGGTTTTGAATTAACACCCAGATCCTGATCCCAGACGGGAGGCCAGAGGAAACTGCCCATGGTTCCCTGCTCCGAAATGAGACGAACACTTGCACGCCCTTGGTGTCTTGGCCTGCAGTTTGCCTGATGGTAATGTGCCAAAACACACATCAACAGTTTGCTTTCAACCCCTGCTGCTAATCCACAGGAACAGAAGTGTGTCTTGACAGAAGCTCAGAAGGTCTGTACTGCACTGCAAACTACAGTCTCATTTTTTGTTGCTGTTTAAGCTCATTTGAATTACATTCAGCATGGACAATTTTAAGCAACCAGAGAGTGGTCGCTAGAGCCAAGTCCAGGCTTTAGCATGATATTAAACAATATTTGGCCTCCCGTATGAAGACAGATGGGCACTAGGCCTTTTGTTAGATTGCTAGGTTAAGTCTCCAGTCGTAAGCAGCAGGTGTTCCTGTAAGTTCACGCTATGAGAGATAATAGACCAGGTTGGCCCATGTGTTTCACAGCCCAGTAGGAACAGAAAGGCGTGTGAGACTGGATGTAGTGAGGTGAGACCAGAGCTGTCGGTCGCATCTTAGCCTGGTGGGATTATGCCAGTTCCTGTATTATTGCTTCTGTGTTTGAAAGGCCTGAATTTAAAATAAGACTAGCAGGTATTTTAGGCCTCTGCTTTAATAGTTATTATTAGTGAATATTAATATTAATGTATTATTACAACACTGTAATTTGACTTCAACTGTCATATTGATTTCATCATCTGATATTTCTCTATGTGAATGCATTTGGACATCCAGTAAAATTTGCATACTGATGCATCCCCTATTTTTTATCAGCCAAAATCAGAGGTGTCAATTTCAGGTCCAAAAAGTAAAAATCCAGATCAGGATTTTGTTTCAACCAACTAGTTGAGCACTCTGTGACTGTGACTCTTTATGCGCAACTGATATGTTGAAACAAAATCCTGGTCTGGATTTTTACTCTCTGGACCTGAAATTGACACCTCTGGCCAAAATACGCTTATGCTTTATTGCCAAAAGTATTGGAACACCCCTCCAAATCACTGAATTCAGGTGTTCTAATCACTTCCATGGCCACAGGTATATAAAATCAAGCACTTAGGCATGTAGACTGCTTCTACAAACATTTGTGAAAGAATGGGTCTCTCTCAGGAGCTCTGTAAAGTTTGGTGGAGGATGGATTATGGTGTGGGGTTGTTTTTCAGGGGTTGGGCTTGGCCCTTTAGTTCTAGTGAAAGGAACTCTTAACGCTTCAGCGTACAAAGCCATTTTGGGCAATTTCATGTTCCCAACTTTGTGGGAACAGTTTGGGGATGGCCCCTTCCTGTTCCAACATGACTGTGCTCCAAAACCTAATAGAACATCTTTGGGATGAACTAGAGTGGAGACTGCAAGCCAGGCCTTCTCGTCTAACATCAGTTCCTGACGTCACAAATGTGTCTCCTGGGAGAATGGTCTAAAATTCCCATAAACACCCTCCTACACCTTTTGGAAAGCCTTCCCAGAAGAGTTGAAGCTGTCATGGCTGCGAAGGGTGGGCCAACTCCATATTAAAGCCTATGTATTAAGAATGGGATGTAATTAAAGTTCATCTGTGTGTAAAGGCAGGTGTCCCAATACTTTTGGCAATAAAGTATATGTGGTGTCATGAATGGAAAAATGAAGGAGAGCGTTAGAACTCATCCACATCTGCTATATCCATCAAAAATGAGCACTCGTAACCAGCATCAGCAAATGTGAACATTCCAGAGCATTTTGTGTTCCTCTTGAATTTCACTTGCTTCTGACCTCATCTCTCTTATGGGCAAATGATGACATCAGTAAGAATGGGAAGATAGAGGCAGTATATGGAAAGCAAAGAAAAAGGTGCTGATGATTATTTTACATTGGATTATGTGTTCTAAAATGATCCTTCACAACCATTCAAAGATAACTGATTCTGAAAGATGTTGGAAAAAACGGTTATCGTGAGGGCTGACGGTTCTTTGCCCTCTTCTCACTGTTTGGTATTCATAGGCAATAATAATAATGAATTTGAGAAATTATCTTCTTTGTCATTTGGTTCAGGTCGAGTTCTTGAAATGCAAGGCAATGTCAGAGCCTAATAATCACTCCATTTCTCATATGGACCTGTCGGCTGATGAGAAATTAACCAGTGGCTGATGCAATTTTTGTGTCATTACTAGTGAAGAGTAATGACAAACTTAGGTTTATTTTTCTTGTTTGCACTTATGACCGCAAAGGCACACTGTTTCAGTGGGCTAAGATCAACTGTGTTTTCAAAGGCTGAGACAAACCCTACGTCATGCACGTTAAAGTTTTATGGCATCTCCTTGATATGAATTTTATTCATCTAAAGTAATATTTGGTACTGTGAGCTAGTGGGAGGCAGTACTGGTGCACAGGGTTGGATTCTTCTAGTTTATTGTTGCCATGGTGATTAATTTCCCACCCCATGTAATTTTGCCTGCTTAATGATGCCCAACTGTTGAAGTTAACAAGACTGAGTAACAGACTATTTAAACCAGCTGGGCTGACAGGCAGGGAGAGTGAAGTGACGAGAAGAGGGAGGTGGGTGAGGCCAACTCCAGAAGGGTTAGCAATTAAAGCTGTTCATAGTGGCAGAGTGTATTTTTTAGGTATTGGCTTTTGGGTGGCTTAACTCATTAGTGTCTGTTTTTATGAAAGCACCATGTCCCTTTTGGGTAAAATATGCCCCATGTAACATACTTTGCCATAAAACTGACTTCATTAAACACTTAATTTTGTTGTACAAATGTGCAGTGATGTTAGTGGGACTTTGATTTTATTATTCCTTTCATAGCTTAAACAAAATCTAAAACATTATACAAAATGACATTCTCTTTGACTTGAAACGTTTTGGAAGGCGGCCTGAGTCAGATTGCACAGATGAGGGCCTCGGAAGGTATGAAGGTCTGTTAAAATGAGTAGTGAGTCTTCAAAATTGCTCTTTGGTTTATGACACATTCACTGAATACTCTGGGTTTCAGTAGCAATGTGGTAGGGTATAGGATAATAATTTGGGGATTCCACTGTGGGACAGCATTGGTCCACCAAACCAACACTCAGTGATGCAGTGCCATTTCATTTGCATCCAGTGCTTAATTTGTAAACTCTAAGGTGTCAGAGCTCATAAAGTGCACAGTGACGTCAAACAACGGTAATGCGTTGTTTATTAACTAAACACGCGACAATGCAATATTTTACATAGATGCCTGTTGGTTACATCAAACTTTTCATCTGCTTTGCACTTTTCTTCCTCCTTTTGTCCTTCTCATTAGCATTAGCATCCACAAACTCTGCTCTTCTCCTCACTCTCTGCTTGTTCTCATTAGCATTAGCATCCACAAACACTGCTCCTCTCCTCACTGTCTCTGCTTGTTCTCATTAGCATTAGCATCCACAAACGCTGCTCCTCTCCTCACTCTCTGCTTGTTCTCATTAGCATTAGCATCCACAAACGCTGCTCCTCTTCTCACTGTCTCTGCTTTTTCTCATTAGCATTAGCATCCACAGACATTGCTCCTCTCCTCGCTGTCTTTGCTTGTTCTCATTAGCATTAGCATCCACAGACCCTGCTCCTCTCCTCACTGTCTCTGCTTGTTCTCATTAGCATTAGCATCAACAAAGGCTGCTCCTCTCCTCACTGTCTCTGCTTGTTCTCATTAGCATTAGCATCCACAAACACTGCTCCTCTCCTCACTGTCTCTGCTTGTTCTCTTTAGCATTAGCATCCACAAATGCTGCTCCTCTCCTCACTGTCTCTGCTTGTTCTCATTAGCATTAGCATCCACAAAC
>JAODKN010000104.1:8073933-8087007 GCA_026774425.1 Petrocephalus zakoni | reverse complement strand
GGCTCCCCCTTTGGGTCTGGTTCCTCCCAAGGTTTCTTCCTTCTAGGGAGCTTTTCCTTGCCACTGTCACCTTTGGCTTACTCACTGGGGGGTCTTTATGTGGCAGAGAAAATGTAAAGTGCATTGAGACAATGTAATGTTGTGATAATGCACTATATAAATAAAAGATCATGGCTAGCATAAAGCCGATGGGAACTCACTACATCTAGCATTCATATGCTGAGAATAAAGAAAATGTGCTTTTCATACTCGTTCACCACAAATGAGTCAATGTCCTGATTAGTTGATTGTATTTTCTTGGAATGAATATTGTGCATCACACAATGCAAAAGTGTAAATTAACCACCTTCCTCCAGTTCCCTAGTGCTATTTTAAGTGCACCTGTAAAATTTCCCAGTTGCTAATGATTTTGTCACAAACCCGCCACAGTTAAATGAATGCCATGACATCTCCAGAAGTCTGTAGCATTCTGAATGCGTGGGTTTGCTATGTTTAGTAAGCCCAGGTTGCTTCTCTGTGGAACATTTATGCAGAGGAAGGATTTTTTTTGTAATGCATTTTCATTTTTATTCTCTTCACTAGACTGCGATTACATGGAAAATGCAGTTGTCAGCAACTTTACAGACATGACTTTAAGAGAAAAGAATAATAATGAAACCGTATAATAAAAAGTTAATTATTTTTTTCTTAATAATGTGTAACCTATTTAGCTTCAGTGTCGAGATCGTTCCCTGGCTTGGTAAATAAAAAATAAACAAAGTCATCCTCTCAATAGATTGACACATGCTGCAGAAACACCCCCGCTACCCTCAACTTTAGCTGCACCCTGTTATAGAAATAATTTGGAAAATGCCTTTGTCTTCTCCAAAAATGATTGTGGTCTTTAGATTTTGCTAGTTTACCTGTACCTGTATGTCCTTATCCACCTCTCGTGCTACTCCCTCTCTACTTCCAAAACATGTTTTACTAAACTTTACCAAGTTTTACCAAAACATGTGCTTAGTTTAGGGGCAGTAAGCTGCATGGTGGTTAAGGACCTGAGGTTTCGTGTACCACAAGCAAGCAACTTAACGCAATTTAACAAAAACGTTGTTGAGATTATAGTGCAATATATTTTTCCTCATGGGGGTAATGTGCGAGGTGCATCTGTTATTAAACAACAATAATGAGATAGAGAATACAATGGTTAGAATAAGCATCTCCCTTTATTTGTTGAAGAGGTAATTTACTCAATATTTATTTTGATGCAATATGGGATAATGTCATATTACAGAGTATACTAACATAAAATTGTATTTTTTTTGCAACATTCTGCTTCAGCCTTGATGAATGACGAATGTCAAACAGAACCTTTAAGATATTATTGCATTATATGGGCTACATTTCAAAAGCTGGATGCCAAGACCCCTGGCATAATTTCTTTTTTGCTTTAGCACAGGGTTCCCCAATTCTGGTCCATTCTGCAAATTTTCCTGCACAAATACACCTACTCAACCTGGCAATTAGCTGATTAAGATTTGTATGAGCAGGGAAATCTGCCAACTGTTGCAGAATGGCCCTCGAGGACTGGAATTGGGGAACTCTGCTTTAAGATCTGTGTCAGGATTGGGCCCTGTCCTGTCCCCTTCTGTCCCTTGTCTCCTTAAGTTCCCTGCTCTCCCCCGGCTAGTGTTCCTAGTCGAGTCTATGTCTTGGTGTTTTCCCAGTGTGAAAGTCATATTTTTTAGTTCCTTGTTTGACCAGCAGGTGTTGCTGGTCATCCCATTCTGCACCTTGTGTTCCCTTAGGTTTATCGCCAGTCATAGTCCTCATAGTTCTTCCTGTTCCCTGGGCTGCCGTTGTGTACCTGAATGTGATGAGCATGCGGCTGATAACCATTTTGCCCAGACTATGGACACTTTGAGGCTGGTCTCTACATTGGACTTTTGGTTATTTATTCCCCAAGCCTATGTGTAATCATGGCCATTGTGTTGTTTAGTTGATTATTTAACTCTGCACCCAATTTGTATCTACTGTACATAATGTGTTGCTTGTTTCTTGTAATGTCTTTGTCCCTAGTCCTTGAGTGATTTATTAATGACCCGCACCTGTTCTTCATCTAGACCTTGTTACTTGTGTATATAAATCCCTGTCTATCCTCTGTTCCCTTGTCAGCTATTGAACGTGTTTGCTGTTAGATGTTCCCTGCTGAAAACCCTGTTCCGAATCTGTGTACGTACTTAGTGTTTCCCCGTTTTTCCTTTAAGTCCATATTAGTTCTAGGATCACCTGTCTGCTTTTGTTTTGACGAATCATGGGTTCTTTAGTTTTGAGTGTTCCTGAGACTGAAAACCACCTTGAGCACTATCTTCCATAGCCAGACATAACAACATGTTTCCATTTCACTGTGGTGTACATGATGTAAAATTGTAAAATTTCTTAGTTACATATTCCACCATGCTCTCCCTTGAGACACATACTTTTTACCAGTAAGTGTAAAGCTTGGGGTCAAAGCACAGGGATTCCGCGAATAGCCAGCCACTGAAATCAAACTAGTGACCTTCTGGGCATATGCACGACCTCCTAAACTGAAAAGCCACACCGCCCCCTGAAGCTTACAGAGAACTTTATGATGGTCAGTAGCAAGAGCAGATCTTTCCCTACATGAATGGCTGACTAGTTATCATTCAAACGGGCAATGACACATGTAGCAGAAACAGATCTCCGAGAGAAGAACGAGGATGCTGGCAGAAAAGGCTGTCTCCGCCACAATGTGTAGCATCAATAGACATCGATAGTGAACCATACCCAGAGGCCATGTGTGAGCGTTATATTTCCCTCACCTCTAGAGCAGTGTTGTGAGTGGGTTATCCTCCCTTTCCTCCACTGCAAGCCCTAGCATTTTAACGGGGTCTGGCTGGTATGTCACTTTCTCAGTCAGGTCCAGTTTCCCTCAGGAGCTCTTTCAGATTTAACAGGTAGTCCTGATTTGATTTGCTGTATTCCTTTCAGCTCAGTCTTTGTATCGCTACAAATGGACTCTTTGCATCAGAATTCCAAGGAGCTTGATGATGGTGTGCCTATGCCATAGTAGCTCCAATTCTGAAGGAGTGGGAAAGCAATCGTATATTTTGTGGATGTAAGTGAGGCGCTTTCTGAAGAGCAGAGAGTGGTGATTTGGCTGAGTTTGATGAAAAATAGTGGTTCTGACAAAGAGCAATCTAATGACAGTACTGGAGCTAGGAAATGGATATTTTGTCAGAGTGTAAATCATTGGCCTTTTGATTCAGTTGCGATTATTTAGGGATCATGATTTGATTCAATTAATTGATTATTCTATTATTAATTATTTTGATAACCCAAATTCACTGAACTTCACTGAAATCACCATTATTTTATGTTGTCTTTAGCTCTGGTGCTGCTAACTTTGAATAAAGTTTAAATGTTGGCCAAGACTGACTAATATCTTGATTTATATGAATGCCAGCCTGTACTGATATCTTAACCAATATATTTGTGCATCCCTAAGGCTGACAGTTTTTACTTAGCTAGCTAGTTAGCTACCTTAGAGTCTTGATCATTCTTACCGTAGTGTCATGCTTACGGTGGGAGGAACAACCCATAGTAGCAGGCTGTAGGGTTTCGCCCTTCCAAAGGGCTTTTTTTGTAGGGAAACAGGGTAAACAGGGTACAAACGGGAGTAAGCGTGAGCGCTAGCAGACCATGCATAGACAAAGACCGACAGGGGAGACCGGACTGGGGCGGACTAAATACATCAAAACACTAATAGCAGACGAGAAACAGCTGGGAACGGGAGGATTCTCACGAGGGAAGTGAGGGGGCGTGGCACACAGGAGGAGCAGTCGGGCAGGGCATGACATAACCCCCCTCCAAAGGTGCGCACTCCAGGCGCGCCCTAGAAGAGGGTCAAGACAGGACCGGGGACACAGGACCAGGAAAACAGAAGCAAAACCCTAGCGGGACACAGGGAACAAGACCGAGACACAGAAGAGGCAGACAGGGAGCAGGACGGACAACAGCTGGCACACAACAGGCAGGGCGAGCAGACACAGGGGCAGCAAAACCGGGGGGACAGGAGGAACAGGAGGCACAAAGGGACCAGGAGGCACACAGGGACCAGGAGGAAACCGGGGGAACAAAACCAGGAGGGACACAACCCGGGGCCGGGGAAGAACGGGGAGCCCGAGGGAGCCCACCCCGGCGAGGGGCAGCAGCCGCAGGGGCAGCAGGCGACCGGGAGGCAGGAGCAGGAGGGGACCCCAAAGGAGGGACGGGCAAAGGGGATGAGGAGGGAGACGAAGGGGGAACCCAGGAAGGCGAGGAGGGAGGAACAGCCGCCGCAGGCGACGGCGCAGCCACACCTGGCGAAGGCGTCGCCGACCAAGGAGGTTGGAGGGGGGACACCGCAAGCGACCAACGAGGAGCCGGAGGCAGGACCACCAGCGACGGCGGAGGCATCGGAGGGGAATCCGCAGGCGACCGCCGAGCCGGAGCCAGAGGGACCACAGGCGCCCCACGAGCCCCCGACAGGGCGACCGAGGGCAAGCCAGGGGGCAGGGCGGGTGGGAACCGGCCCCGACGTAGGTGACCCCGCCCTTTCCGGGACCTGGAGAGGTGGGGCCACTGCCGGGTCTTGTCTCTCGGCGAGCGTGGTGGAGTCCCCTTCCCCACAGTGTCTCCGGGGCCCATCAGGACCAGCCCAGAGGGGTCCCAGTCAAGATCCTCCTCCTGGGAGGAGGAGGCAGCGGAGTCAGGTGGGTCGGGCAGTGTAGGCGACACAGGAATGGGAGCCGGCAACACAGGAACAGGCGGCAGCGCCGGGACCGGGACAGGAACAGGTGGAGGCGCCGGGACAGGAACAGGCGGAGGCGCCGGGACCGGGACAGGAACCGCCGGCAGCGCCGGCAGCACAGGAACAGGCGGAAGCGCAGGAACAGGCGGAAGCGCCCAGATTTACTCCTCCTCGGTGAGGAGCTGGTCCCCTCACCAGAGGAAGAATTCCTCAGCCTCTTCCGGACCGTCCTCGGGATCTTCCAGGTAAGGGTGGCCGGGAGGTGCCGGCTTGCAGCCGCTGGGTCGATTGTTTGGGTCGGTCTTTCTGTCACGTTTACGACGGGAGGAACGACCCATAGTAGGAGGCTGTAGGGTTTCGACATCAGCACAATGCAGAGAATACCCCGCTCGCTCCGGTTACACATGCACAGTTTGAAGAAACTAGCAAAGGGAAAGCTGCTAAAACTGAAGCCAGCAGAGCATGTTCGGAGCGATCTATAAGCCAGCAGTCTCTCCTGTCTTTCTTTGGTATAAGCAGAATTGTAAATAGCCCCTTGTTCTGTTATTGTTCTTAAGTAGTTGTATTCCTGGGGGGTATTCTCCGTACGTGGATTATTCATAGCTGGATGAAATTGTTGACGATTTGGCATGATCCTGGCATGATGATTGTCGGTTCTTCAAAACTCTTATACCAACACATCCTAATCATCAAACCTGCTCGGAGCAGGTTTGTTCTGCATAAACAGGGATTAGTTTGCACACTTAATTAGTGTCTGTGCATGTAAATCCAATCAGCGTTGGCCTCTCTATACCGTACACTCTTATATTTTCCTCGTGTGTCCTTAGCTTTAAGTAAGTCTCCCACCATGTGTGTGTCTTGAGGTCCAGCGTCTGACCTCCCCGTGTTTCGCCGGTTCATTTGGTTCGGTGCTGGCTTAACATCTGTGTTATCATTGTTAAAGGATATAATAAGAGCCTCGTCCCTCATTAACGAGTCAGCATGTCATTCGCCGCTCTGCTCAGCATCACAATATGACAAATTCATCTCAGCCCAAAATGCAGAATACAGAGTATGCGTAACTTTTCGGACATTGAGCTACCAGTCGTTTAATCTATTATTATTTCATGTGACACACGTAGCCTGCTACAAGCAGCATTCAGTTTTACAACTGATACCAATTCTGTTTATAAAGAGAAACTTGCTATTAATGCTTAAGTAGTGGCATTTTGGTTATAGTATGTTGCCAAGACAAAAGGTGCATTGTTATATATATTTTTTTTACTTAAGGCGCCTATTAACAAGATTTTGTTATGAAAATAAAGTTTCGCATTAAAGAAAATTAGATTTTTGGTTAACACTTTAGTTGAGGGGCCACAAATAATGCAGTAATACATGCTTAGTAAATGCATTAACTAACCATTAATTAACCATTAACCCTTCTTTGCAGGAATTTCATTAGTTAGCTCATTAGTTAATTATTAACTAATTCATGTTCATGATTAGTACTTCAGTAGTCAATGAAGTACTACTATGATTTGTGGCCCCTCAACTAAAGTGTTACCGATTTTTGTTTGTATCTGCTGTTCTCAAAAAAGAATCGGCATTGGAAAAATCGGCATCAGCCCTTCACATCTACAAAAAAATTGGTGATCGATATCGGCCAAGAAAATTGCAATTTGTGCATCCCTAATCATCACAGTAGTGCACATATCACCAAGTAGTGCCTCCTTTATGAATATTAATGAGTCTTCCCCTGCTATTCAGTTTTTCAGAAATTTGCGTGCTAGCTCTTCTGCTTTGCGCCTCTATCTGCAGCACATGAGCACGAGTGTGCACATCCTGGGAGTTGGAGTACCTTTAAGGAGTAGGCTGGTCTTTGCCATGTTAATTGAATTAGATTTGTTAGATTTGATAAAGTATACCATGAAATGCTGGTCATAAACTAAGATATGAGAGTCATGGATGAGTCAGGTGGTTGTCAAGCTAAATTCCGATAAAAGCGCGGTAACACGATGTCTGATCAAAGTCTGGAGTGAGATAACTAGCACAACATACATGCATGCACAGAATATGTAATGAGTAATATGTAAATCAGGAGGTAGATCACATTTTGTAGCTGGGGTTTCAGTGATTCTGATCTGTTGAATACTCATATATGTGCATTTGTGTATGTGCAGGGGCTTATAATTCGAGCATCAGGAAATGCCATCCATGTATGTGCATGAGATGGTATGAATGATAACTAATCCTGCAGAATGTCATGTACCTGAGCATTGTAGCAGAGTGAAGAAGAATCGAGGAGCTGGGGTGGCTGCCGGGTTTGTGGCGGAAGCCTGGAACTTCGATTTCTGAAATTGAATACAAGACAGTAAATCAGCTGGTCCATTCTTGCAATGGGGTATGTGAGCAACTCTTATTATGAATTGATTCATTACTGAGTCAATCTCCTGAACATGTTTACAATGTAATAAAAATCTGACTTGTCGTTGTCGATTATGTGAACAACTGCTAAATTCAGGATGGTATGAGATGCCAATTTATGACCCCATAGTGCAGACCTCGTAATGCCTCTTAAAGCCTACAGATGGAGTGCCATCAGTAAGTACGTGTAGATATTTTGTAGCAGAAATACAGACACCACAAAAAGGTTAGGACATTTCAGCTTTTTTTGAGACGGCGCCCTGCCGTCCCTCTCAGCTGCTCAGCTGGACAGGGCACATGTGGACATTGCCCTGAAGAGAAGGTAGGAGATGAATCAACACCTTTGAGGGGTGACACAAATGACAGTGCTGAGGTGGCGCAGGAGGGAGACCAGCTTGCGTGGGACTAAAATGAGATGTGGTAACAGGACGGTGATGATGCAGGAAGCCAAAAACAGATCTGAGATTTGGGCAAATTACAGTATTTAGAGGCATTAATACTAACCTCAGAGAAAAACCCTGTGATCATTTATGAGACAAATTTACAAGTGGGGTGGTGTGACAAGCAGGAGGATAGTGCAGTGATGTTTATCAGGGTGGACTAATGGTGGGTATCAAAGCATCTACTGTCCATTCTGTTTTGTGGACGGGCATTTAGGGATGGGGTAGGCAGGGCTAGGGCGGACCCTGCTGGAGTAATTACAGATACACACAAATCCTGCAACTGCATAGGAAGTAGGCGCTGTCATTCACCTGTTTGCCATTTAGCAATTGTGCACACTATGGGGATGCAGCTTTGAGAATTAAGGTACAAGAGTGATCTGTGTTGTTAAGTGTTATAAGTGTAAAAATTATATCCCAAACTCCTGAGGTGAGCAAAAACTTGGCTCCTTGGGGTGATTAGGAAAAAAACAAATTGACTAATGAAACATCCTAGTAAGCACACCCAGAGAAGTAAACCCCATACTCCTTCATCTACCAGCAGAATTAAAGTAGCCAACATGCAGTGAGAGGGGGCAGTTCAGTCTGAAGGCAAGCTACGGGTGGAGACATGAGCATTTAAACAGCACCAGAGGTTAAGGGGTGAATGGAACCTTGGCGGAATCTAAGCTAAATTTGTCATCTGTAAAAGAGAGGAGAAGATACTCAATGAACACAAGCTGGGTGAAAAATGCTATATATAGTCAACGTGGGATTGTGTGGTGCAGTGCATTATTTACGCATTTATTTAAGTTTAGGCATCGTTTCTAGAACATCCATTATTACTGTTATTAAAACGATGAAAACAGCTCTTCTATGGTTGATCCTTCTTTGGAATATTACGTATTTTTTTTGTTTTAACATAATGAAGGGGAGAGGGCAATAAAGAAATTAACAGAAAGCTGTAATTGATAGAAAGTGGCCTTTCTGTTGTACAGCTGAGCATTGTATGTAAGCTGAATTGCCTGATACATCGTGTGAGCTACGATGAATATAATTATCTGCTAAATGACTAAATTGTATACCACAACATAACGTGGCAGTGGGCTTCGCACACTTGTCTAGCAGGAATCTGGGCTGATTACACCCATCACTTTATATTACCGTGACAATGCTGATGGACGAGCTGGAATTCGGTGTGACGCGGATTGTTTGTTTTTAATGAAGGTCTAAGCCTGCCTTCTGCAGCCCTGAGCCATTTTAATTGGAATCGCATCTGGCTACCCCCAAAAATAGCAACCGGCAGGCTTCCCTCAGGGGGGCCTTCGCTTTGCCTCTCTGCTCCACTGACTTACTTCTGAGAGTGGCTCCCTCGCCCGATATTCGCTCCTCCACGAGACGTGTTCCTGTCAGGATGGTAGGAAGGGTGTGACCCGAGCTAAGCTGGTTGCTAACCACTTAACACACTCGCTTCTGCCCTGATAATGTAAAGTAGACACTACCACTGTAAATGCCCCATGCAGATTATACCAGGGTGTAAGAAATCAGCACAGATCATAGGTATAGTGCTGTTCTTGGAATCTGTCAATGAAATCAAGCTGTTTGTAAATCATTGAGCTTCTAGTCCCTAGACTATTCTTACATTATTCTTGTATTGTTGTGTAATGTTCTTACATTGTGGTGTTCTATAATGATCAACAGAAAACTGAACAATATTTTCCTTATTCCAGCAAAGGACACAATACAGTAAGGGAATTTTAATTATCTTAATAATAGCAGCAAAGCTAATACAGATTCCCTGTTCAGTGAAGTGCAGCTGTGATACCACTGTCTTCTTTAGATAAAGCCATTGTAACATTACTACATCATAATGCAGATGCATAAAATGTGGTTAATTCTAAACACAAGACTGTAAGGTTTTTACCTTTTATGTTCCGGTGCAGAGCAGTGACATGTGTGCCCTATTTTCATGAGATTATGTTATAGTGTCCATAGTAATGCATTTTTGCACAATACCTGGCATTTTTGGATCTACATAGAGAATCAGATAGAAAACTAAGCAGCGACTATGTCCTATTCAAAACTAAATACTGGAATAAATGTGATTTAAGATTTTTTTTTTTAACTATCGAACTAATCTTATTTTTGTAGGGATACAAGAGACAGGCCCCTCTCCTGGGACTTGAACTAAAAACGTAATGGACACGATTCTTAACATTCTTAAATGCTACATTGCCAGTTCACAGGCAGTAACCTAGTTGGGTTTTTTGTCCTTTAGACTCAATAACCCCTACATGGACAGATTTGGGTCAATGGTGAAAATACAGGATCAGGTTTAGAATTTATAAGGAGAGAAAACTGAAGAGTAAATTTCCAAAAAATGTCCACATGACACATTTTGTGAAAAAATCCGGCATTTATCAATGTTTTAGTAAGAACTATCTGTATGTGTGTAAATAATAAAAAGCATGATATATGAATGCAGTTTGCACAAAACTATCAATGGTTGGAAAAAAGTAGACTTTTGTGATATGCTGCTAAACCTTTGTGACATTGAGGTTTTACTCATGGTTTGTGAATGTGGTGTAAGATTTTAGTATAATCACCATTTACGTGCAAATGTATTTATTCATTTACAAACATTTCTTGAATGACAACCTGCGAGTTATGGAAATTTAATGAAAGTTCTGTGTTGGATTCCTTGAGGACTGAGTGAGTTTTGGTTCCCTGTACTGTAACATGATGAGGACGCCTGACTTTAGTTCACTGGCAGTCTTATCTCAAAAGCAACAAAAGTTGGACTAAGTGGCCCTCATTTATTAAGCAAGTGTACGGTCATTTCAAAGCAAATTTTGGGATTTATCAATATGGACGTGTGTATAGGATACGCTGAAATCTTACGTCAGCTCTCAGATTGTATATGCAGTTTTCTGTCAGTTCAAACTCATGCTGCAGCAGAGGAAATCAAGCTGTGTTGGAGAATTATTACATCATACTTTATACTTTATAAATTATGTTACGTAAGATTTCAGGTGAAATCTTTATTGCAGGTTATATTTGTTAATGAATTTTCTTTATCGATTCATGTAATTGTAAGTTTACAGACTACAGTAATTATAAACATTACATACGCAAAGTTATGTTACTGTAGTCATGCCTGTGGCTACAAATATTTTATCATATTTTGTGTTATACTATTTCACTCTATTTCACTGTTATTTACGTCATTCGTATGTGTATTTTATTCATATTAACATAATTATGTCTTTCCTTCCTCTGTACAGCACTTTGGCCCAGTGCGGTTGCGTAAGGTGCTTTACAAATAAAGCTGGATTGGATTAGATAACCGTTGAGGACACCAAGGTCATGTCTTCTGCATTTTTTCATGAACAAAACTTGAAAATGATAATTATCCGTGCATAAACGCCACTGGTTCGCCATAATTGACTTCAGTATTTGAAAAACCCTCGCTATGGCCTTGATTTTAGTAACCTCAATATAATGGGAAAGTTAAGCAGAAAAATCACAGGACAGAGGATACTAAATTAAACTTTTTGCTTCTGAAATATGAAATATTTTAGATATCTGTGCTGGAGCTCAGGATTTCTGTTTTACCAAAAACTGTGTTACCATGTATTGATTATTCAAAAGAATAATAATTTGCCACCTTTAATTGCTGACCATTTGCACAGAATATTAAGCCACAAGATCATGACAACCAGCATGTACAGCTATCGAAAAAATAATAATAATTAGTATAGGCTGTCAAAACACTTGAGTACAAAAAAAAGCAGTGAAACAAGATATCTAATTTAAACTCATAAACATTTAAACTGGGAAATAACATAATTTAGCAGTTAGGAGTTATCAGAAGTCAGGGCAGGATCTGGTTGGCAGGATTAATGTTACTACTTCTACAACAAGTCAACTAATTTAGAAGACATTTACATTTATTAATTTGGCAGATCCTTTTGTCCAAATATATAGCAAGTGCTATATACAAGTGCTGCAAGGCTGAGTTTCCGACAAGAGACCACTAACAAGTGCAACATAATTGTGAGAACAAGAGATATACAAACAATGAACCTCACATATGTGCAAGACATAAAAACAGAATAGTAGTGATAAGCAAACAACTTCAAAGGAGTAAGTCAACTGTAGTTAGTGAGTGTCAGTGATGGGGGATGAGGTTAGTTTGGGGATGAATGTCAAGAAAATTGGCATAGCATTTTCATGGCAAAAGCAGTATGCTTAACTAGGGATCCATTGTTCATCCTTAAGAAATGTTTATTGATTTCAAAATACTGTGATGGTAAGCAGGCAATGCATGAGATTGCGATGCAGATCCAACTATTACAGGGGAAAACACTTTTTAATTAACTCTGCTAGCCAAACAGAAATTCAACAAGCTAGCAACCAAAATGAAGACAATGCTCACGGGGGTATGGACTGGACATAGCTATTTACATTATGGTGACGCACTAAACACCAAAGGGAAAACTCAACGCGAGAATGAGCTAAACACAAAGGTACTAGAACTAATTGGTCTAAAATGGGGGAAAGACACACAATAACCTGTCAAATATGCCAAACTATAACTGGATAAGCAAATTAGTTTCAGGCTGATGTAACCCACATGCAGCACAGCCAGTGCCTGGGATTAAAATACAATACACTAATACAGTAACAATAATACAATACCTTAATATAGTAACAATACTACAATACACTGCTATAGTAATAATAGTTCAATACAATATTATAACAATAAAGGTGAAGCATTTATACAACTACCATAAAAGCATATTCATATTTCACTGGTATAATGGCAAAGGGTAACACTTTACTTAAGGGTACTCTATGAAAGCTGTTGAAACCAACATAAGCCCTTCATGACAGCCAACATAACTTCACAAAAGCATTTATAAAGGTTCATTCCAACCTTTCTAGCTGTCATAAATGCTGACATTGGCAACTCATGTGTCAAGCTGACATATCGCCTATGTTGACTGTCCTAGGTTTATGCTGACATAAGGTTGTGTTTGATGAATACTTTTTAAAGGAGCATTACACGCCATAAACCACCATAAACAGCAGCTTAATCTCGATGCTTTTCTTTCCATATATGTCCTTGCAAATGCATAATCTTTGTTCTGTATATTAATTTTGAAAAAAAGTGAGTGAATGACAATGTCTTATTAAAAACAACAATTAAAATTATGGCTAATAATAATCGATTGTGACGAGTGTGTCAGTCAAAATGATGGACAACAAGAAAGTCTAATGCAACATCTGGTCATGGAATTACATAAGGCAATATTATAAACTGCAAAGTGTATCTTCACTTAAGGGTAACAAAACAGAAGAAACATGTAAGCTCTGCATGTACAGAACCAGAGATGAGATACAAATTATTGCAGACACAGGCGGAACATGTAAGCTCTGCACATAAAGAACCAG